>OX632366.1:4481626-4585259 GCA_951751655.1 Ophion costatus | reverse complement strand
GTTTTTATTATGACAGGTTATTTTTATCATTTCGTTCACGAATAATCAACGCAGTACATCGATATATCACATTTGTATTTCACGCTGTTTCATCTATCCATTATGACAACGCTCATTCACATGGGAGATATGACGACTTCCGTCTCGTCGAGCCTATAACCATTACCTTCTTGTTTGTGGCTAGCGAACTTTGTTATGCTGATGGCCCTTTCTTATATACATTATTTAACATTTTACACATTTACATCCTCCATCACGCCTACGAGTGGATCCGGTCGATCAATTACTTTCAATATATCACACGGCACATTAATTCTCTTATAAATAAATTCGTTTCATGCATTATTGTTCTTAAATTTGATATGTACAATTGATCTGATACGGCACAATGTTCACATTGGAATCTATAACAACTTTTTTTATTTGACATAACTAATTCTTTCGTTCCTCCTCATACGCATATCGTGTCCCATTTTACCGGCTTTTTATTGGTGCAATTACTCACGTTTGTTTCATTCTGCTTTCAACTCTACCTAACCTTCGATTCTGTCCTTCACTTTCTGTCACTTGGTGAGGCGACTATGGTGTGATTTTTCTCATTGCGAATTGTCCATAAAAGCGACGCCATTCCCTTGCTAGCCCTGTCTTCGATGGGACGACCTGGGTGCGCGATCGGGTCTCGCTCGTCTTTTTCCTCGCCGACCGCCGTCTCGATTCATTCCCTCATCGTATGGAGATGACCAAAGCGAGGATAAAAGTCAGTACGATGGGTTGACGGTTGAAATTGCGTGGATTGGCGACTACGTGCCAAATTCCACTATGGTTTTTTGTCGTGAAACGTTTTTGGAGCGGCGACTGCGTGGAATGGCGACTCCGTGCCGAATTCCACGAGGACACGATAAGCCGGCGCGTCAACACGTGCGATACTTTTTCATTTTTTGGCTTGCGAAGTAGATTTGATTGACGGCACGTTCCCGAGATCACAAATAAACGTCTCTGTCGCCCACCACACCTCGATCCTATCTTATGCCGGTTTTATTCATCACGATGGGCGTTGATGCCACGTGATATTTTCGGATGATAATTTCAACACGTGTCTCACGGCGTGGCCGGTGGTAGAATGCCGAATGGCCGACCCGTCTTCTTCTCTGTGACGAGGAATCGAGGAGGCTGTGGCTTTTTTCCGATTCCAGGTGGCGGTGGTTATTCGCGATTTCAGGCGGCAAATTCGAACGATTCGCTGGCTCAAAACGCGGGAAATTTCAAATTTGAAATGCGAGCGGGGCGCGCTCGTATTGCGGTTACGGTACAGACTACTTTCTTTTTGTAGCACGAGGGATATGAAGTGGACGAGCAGTCGATTGTTCAAGACCTAATTATTCCATTTTTTCTCCATCTTTGTTCTTATTTCCTGGAACCTATTTCTTTTTATATTTTCGTCCGCTGAAATGAACTTAACTGGTGATGAAATAATGAATTATATTAACGCGAGCATAAAAATATCCAGTCAATCCACTCTTACATTAGTTAATTTTAGTTAAATTTTTCAAGTAAATAACGCTGTCACAAACGTTTTAATTGATCTCACAATCAACCACAAACGACCCACAAACGATAACAAATTTAAAAAACTATGAAAAGTCAATTTAAAATCAAATTCACAATGATTAGATTAAAATTTACACCAAAAGTGAGTTCTTATTGTTGAGTTCAACAAAATGTTTTCTCTCGAAATACGTAAGGACTCACTTCTGGTGTAAATTTTAATATAATTGTCGTGAATTCTATTCCAATTTTCTTCAACTTGAGGAAATTCACAACTCATTTTGTGAATTTTTTCATATTTATAATATAAAATTTGAAACACAACTTTTTTTGCAAAAATTTATTTGCCTCGACGCAATGCTTACTCTCAAAATTCGTAAGATAACTCACTTTTCGTGTAAATTTTAATGTAATCATTGTGAATTTGATTTAAATTTGTCTTAAATACGAAAAAAAATCACAACTTATTTTGTGAATTTTTTGTATTTACAATTTTTTGTGAATATTTGCATTCACAGATTTTGATGTGAATTTTGTTTACTTCACAGAATTTTTTGAAAATATTCACAATTTTTTCTGTGAATTTATTTGTATGTTCAGAATATTTGTGAATACAATTGTATTTGCATGCATGCATGTGAATACAATAAGTAAAGTATGAATAAATTTGTATTTATATTCACATGAAAATCACGAGAACCAAATGTAATTAAAATTACGAAACTCATCAAGTAAGTCTGTCTTAAATTATTCCTACTTCGCATATGCGAAGTAGGAATAATTGAAGAAAGACTTACTTGATGAGTTTTATTATATATAATTATATATTTTTACTCGGGTATAGTAATAGCTTTTTCTTGATATTTTACTGACAACATGTCATCGCTTTCATATAAAATATAAATTTATATTTTATTAAAATTTTTTTTTAATTAAATTAAATTGGATTGAATCATTAAATCTAATTAAATAAAATAATTTAATTAGATTAAATTAAATTATATTAATAAATTAAATTGAGTGAATATTATTAAATTTTTTAATTTATTAAAATATAAATTTATATTTTACTATATTCATGTATAATAATATACTAACGTACATAAGTATATATTAGTATATACAATTTTATACGTTTATATACAAATATATAAAATTCCGTCGGGCCAATTTTTGTATACAATTGTATATGATCAATTAATATACAATTACGTATATATTTATATATATTCATTTTTACTCGGGGGTGTCACACGGAAAACTAACTTGCATTTAGGTACCGGCGATCGACCGCGATGGTCGCAGACCCGTATAGTTAGTAACCGTATGAGTAAGATGTGCAAGGCGGATGCTAGTATGAAAAGGAATAAAAAGAATCGAGAAAGTGAAAAATTGACGTTTTACCATTCTTCTGTATTAAGACGGAGTGACTCCTCATTGCCGTCGGGAAGGCAGAACATGATTTCCGATACGCAAAACTTTTCGAAACCGCTCTTCAGATTTCGATGCGGCTTGGCGAAACTTGGCCAAACGACGTCATATAGATAGACGTACGGCGTTCTGCCCGCCAAATATCTTGTATTTTAGAAAAACAAGTAGATCGGCTCATCTTGACGAACTTTTGACTGAAATGATGGAAAATCGAAAGTTGGGCGAAAGTTACGACTTGGAGACAAGCAGATCCGTGTAGCCACCCTGGAAAAATGCATTTCGACACCTCAATCATTATATTCCGTCACATAACTTAGGAGAGTGATTACAACATCGAGGAACAAAAGGCTTCCCGAAACGGCAATTTCGCGGCGCCGATTGTTATAAGCTTTGGCATGAAAATATCTCGTGGTGGGCGCGTTTCGAGAACCCTTTGGTTCCTCGATTTTGGAACAACTTTCCTGATACACAGTGCATACTCCTGTATGTAGTTTGAGTTTTTTATTCGAAGTTCAGTTTTTTATTTCCCGTATGATTTTTTATCGAGCGAACAAAGACTGTTCCCGGTGGGCGACGGCACTGACCGCTCGTCGGGTGAAAAATGAGTTAATTGCTTACTTCTTCGTGAATTTTACTGCGAATGGGATGAATTACATCTCAAATGAAAGTAAATTAAACGGAAGGCCACGTAATCGTAATCGGGAACTGCCGTGCTTGTCGCTGATGGGGCGAGTGGCGAAGCGGCACCTAGTGCTTACTGATTGGTCGCAATGGAACCTGGTGCTTTCTGATTCGCCGAAGCGGCACATGCTGCTTTCTGATTGGCCGGATTATCGGAGCGGAACGCGGTGCGTCCTGATTGGTGCTGGCCCATGGCACGAGCGGTACATAAAGAGCGGTCGGTGCTAGGGAGGATCAGAACACGACGCATCGTCAAACTGTGGTCATGGTCCGCTACTACAAAAACCTCTGGAAAAATCCAGACATTGTTGCCCGGCTCGTTGTGAGTTTGAAACCGCATGCCCGTCTCTTGCGAGATGGATCGATTTTTTTTCTCATTCACTTTTCGCCCAGTAGTTGTACGTTTTATCATTTTTTAATTAAGCTTGCAAAAGCTCTAGTCAGCAAAGGAATATTCAGTGGTCACTCGAAAGCTTCGAAATTTCCAATGGTCGCGAATTTTTTTTTCTCTTCTGACTAATAAATGTAATGCTTTGTAAAATTTTCAAAAGATTAATTCTTTTTATTTTGTAAAAGGATTTATTTTATTTACCTCACACTTCTAACCCGATAAAACGGGGGACGTAAATTTTGTTTACGGACAAGAGCTTTAAAGAATTATTTTTTGGGAACAAAGATTTGAATTCTTGGGTTAATTGTGTGAATTTAATCTGAAGAATCTATTTCTAATGTAAAACGATTAATTGTTTTGAAAATTTTACGAAGCGTCAAATTTATGAGTGGGAAGGGTAAGAAACAATTGGAGAAAATTGGAAATTTCGTAGCTCTTGAGCGAGCACTAAATATTTATTGGCCATCTAGAGCTTTCGCGAGGTTAATTTAAAAATTACGAAGCGTAAAATTCAACGCTGAGAAGTGAATGAAAAAAAAAATCGATTTTTTAATGAAAATTAGAATTTTTGGGGGGCTCGAGTGACCTCTTAATATTTATTGACGGTTCGCACATTTTGCGACCATTTTCCGTTTTTTTCTTTAAAGAAGATAATTGGATGGTGAGAAAAAGAAAAAGAATAGAGCTCAAATCTGAGCGACCCTAATATATAGATATATATATATATACACACACACACATGCTACGGCAAAGGAGGAAAAAATAGAGCTGAAAATTGCACCACCCTAATGTTCAATTATATGTTTATAAGTATTCTTTTTTTATGCTTACCTTTGGTACTGCAAAAAGAGGGAGCGGCCGCTTTCCATCTGTTTGTCGTTTCTTCACATTGGAGTATTGTCCATTGGAGCAATTCGCAGCAGCGCACACTTTCCCCATACCTTTGAGAGCGACAATTAAAATAAATTGTAAATCACTGAAGAATAAATAATGCGTGAGTAAATAATACTATTATATACAGATAGGGAAAACGTTTTACGCACGCTTCGTGTTTTATGAGAAGCTTGTATGTTATAAAATAGAGATCTAAGTGTGTATAGAATATCCATTATTGTACGGAATGAAAAAAAATTATCACAAACACAAGATACAAGACAAATATCCTATCGATGAGACAAAATATGCAGTATATTGATTTTATGCAACTATTTGTATGTATGACGTTGAAGTTTGCATCGCAGGGATAGAACGAATTTTTCTGTTCATTTTTCATTCCTATGTTTTCATCATCATCCAAAGCCGTTTTTTTGGCAAATCGACGTCGTAAATCAATAAGATCCATAAAATTATTTAAGTGACTTTCACAGACTAAATCGGCCGAGTAAAAATTGAAACAACTTTGAAAAATGAATTTTCGTTGCACTTCAATGATGCAAACTTCAACATTATTTTTATATGTATTATTTGTCTTACCTTCGTTTGACCGTTTTCGCCGCAGCTCACTGTAAATATATGATATAACGAGACACAATTATTTTATATTAAGGTATTTCCTTCACTGAGGAACGTATTTTGTAGGGGCATAAGGAGGGCCCTTCTGAATCATTGGTGAATTACAGTAGCGCTTAATAAAAATAAGACAATAAATTATTATACTGTAACGTGTTTTTTTTTTGTAACACTCCGCTGGCCCGCCGGGCCCCTTGGTATGCCCGACGAGGGCGTCCTCCGGCTCGGGGCCACCATTGCCGCCACGACACGATTCCGTAGGGTCCCGAGTAGCTGTATGTTATTTACTAATTCCGTCTGTATTTCTCTTCATTTTTATTATGTAATGTAAACCCGATGTCGAGGTTTCTCCCGCGGGAGGAAGTACGCGCCGTCAAGGAAACATCCGAGACAGCGGGGACGGCGAAGTAGAATGTTCGCCCTGGGCTGAAGGTCGGGACAACGCAGGAGGCCCTCAAGTGGCTGAACGATCGGAGCGCCCAAGGTCCATGCGACAACTCCAACGTTCGCGACTCCCACATTATTCGGAGAGAATAATTGATCGAGGCCGGATCCACGCGCAGACCTTGCGTCTTCTCCCCCCCCCCTTTTTGCGATGTTTCCCTCAGCCCGTGTAACACGGAGGATCGAGAGGGTTGCGGTTATTCTTCCCGCCAAGACAGGAGTTTCGTGAGAGCGAGCGCGCCGATTTATTTCTTTCGTCCCGGGAGTTACGAAATTCGAAACTCGCGCTCAAATCGCAGGCGAACTCCCGAAACAATCGGCACGACACTGCCCTCTCGCGCGGAGCTAGCGATAAAGGAGAAGAGCGGGGAGAGGCATGGGTACGCGTCTGGTCGATCCTCGATCTCGGGTGCCTTTTTCGTGGCCACGGCTTCTGTCGCGTTCTTAAATCCCGTCCTGCGTAGCTAGCGCGTATTGTCGGGAAATCGTGTCGTGGTTGCGCGCGGGAAGCTCAATCGCGTTTCGCGTTTCGCGTCGAGTTTCGGCTCGAATTTAGTTCGTAAGAAGTGTGAGTGAGAGAGAGTGTTTGTTCCGTTGGAACGCGTCGTCCTCGGTGATCCCCCGGCCTGCGGCGAGGCTTGAGTCGGGGGAAGAGGGGAAGAGATTGCCCTTCAGTCGGGACGTCCCAGCGGAGAACCAGCCTCCCGTTTATCATCGGGGAGCGGGTTCGAACCCGTGCGGGCTCCTGTTTAGGTAGACTTCATCTACCGGGTGCCCCTCTCCTCGTGGCGGGGATTTTTCCCAGCTTTGTCGCGGGGGGGAGGTTGCTGTGTGGCGGCGCCCGCGTAAGTAGCGACCGAGGCATTTTTCCCGGGATATTCTTTCTTATATTTAACGCTCGGCCGGGTAACCGATTAGCGGGGGCCCGGTTTTGCAATATTAAAGTGGCCAGTAGGGGAGAGAGCGGAGAGGCCAAACGAGCTCGACGTAGATTGTATGTGAGTGTAGGCCCCGGTCGCCATTGGTGTGAGTGTGCGCGCGAGAACTATTGTCTCGCGAGATTTCGCGCATATTGTATGTATTTTTGGTTTCTTATTTTGTCCCTTGTTCCTTGCGAGGGAGGGGAAAATTGTCACGGAATAAATTCATTGACGCTCACTTTTTATTGCCGCGCGAGATTGACACCTGACCCATCCCCTCTACCTTATCCACGAGGCTGCAGTTTGGCCGGACACTGCGTTCCCTTTTCTTGTCCCGACAAGCCGATTTTCGGCTGGCGCCCTATATAAATTGTCGGGACGGGAGGAGGGGAGTTTTGTGACTCTCTCGGTCCTTTTTTTCCCAGCTCCCTCGATTTTGCGATCACAAATTTGTCACACAAAAGAAATTTAAAAAAAAAGAAAATAAATCAATAAATAAATAACTAAACGAGCGAAAGCTCGCGAGACAATAGCTCTCGCGCGCACACTCACACCAATGGCGACCGGGGCCTACACTCACATACAATCTACGTCGAGCTCGTTTGGCCTCTCCGCTCTCTCCCCTACCGGCCACTTTAATATTGCAAAACCGGGCCCCCGCTAATCGGTTACCCGGCCGAGCGTTAAATATAAGAAAGAATATCCCGGGAAAAATGCCTCGGTCGCTACTTACGCGGGCGCCGCCACACAGCAACCTCCCCCCCGCGACAAAGCTGGGAAAAATCCCCGCCACGAGGAAAGGGGCACCCAGTAGATGAAGTCTACCTAAACAGGAGCCCGCACGGGTTCGAACCCGCTCCCCGATGATAAACGGGAGGCTAGTTCTCCGCTGGGACGTCCCGACTGAAGGGCAATCTCCTCCCCTCTTCCCCTGACTCAAGCCTCGCCGCAGGCCGGGGGATCACCGAGGACGACGCGTTCCAACGGAACAAACACTCTCTCTCACTCACACTTCTTACGAACTAAATTCGAGCCGAAACTCGACGCGAAACGCGAAACGCGATTGAGCTTCCCGCGCGCAACCACGACACGATTTCCCGACAATACGCGCTAGCTACGCAGGACGGGATTTAAGAACGCGACAGAGGCCGTGGCCACGAAAAAGGCACCCGAGATCGAGGATCGACCACACGGTCGGGTATCTACGCGGATTGTTGCAACGGGCAAAGCGGGGCTCACCGGCGATAATACTGGATCGTTTACGTAGGTCGTCACACGTCCGTCCGGCTCGGTACCCTGCGAGAAGCTGCCCGGCACGCCGGCCGGCGCGCGAGACGCGTACCCATGCCTCTCCCCGCTCTTCTCCTTTATCGCTAGCTCCGCGCGAGAGGGCAGTGTCGTGCCGATTGTTTCGGGAGTTCGCCTGCGATTTGAGCGCGAGTTTCGAATTTCGTAACTCCCGGGACGAAAGAAATAAATCGGCGCGCTCGCTCTCACGAAACTCCTGTCTTGGCGGGAAGAATAACCGCAACCCTCTGGATCCTCCGTGTTACACGGCTGAGGGAAACATCGCAAAAAAAGGGGGGGGGGAGAAGACGCAAGGTCTGCGCGTGGATCCGGCCTCGATCAATTATTCTCTCCGAATAATGTGGGAGTCGCGAACGTTGGAGTTGTCGCATGGACCTTGGGCGCTCCGATCGTTCAGCCACTTGAGGGCCTCCTGCGTTGTCCCGATCTTCAGCCCAGGGCGAACATTCTACTTCGCCGTCCCGGCTGTCTCGGATGTTTCCTTGACGCGTACTTCCTCCCGCGGGAGAAACCTCGACATCGGGTTTACATAACATAATAAAAATGAAGAGAAATACAGACGGAATTAGTAAAGAATATACAGCTACTCGGGACCCTACGGAATCGTGTCGTGGCGGCAATGGTGGCCCCGAGCCGGAGGACGCCCTCGCCGGGCATACCAAGGGGCCCGGCGGGCCAGCGGAGTGTTACCAAACAAAAAAACACGTTACAATACTCAACGATAAACTGGAAAAAAACTTCACGCACATTTAGTAGATTCAGACATTTTTACATTTTTTCTGAAAAGTCGCGAGTACGAAAATTCTGCTGGTCACATTTTTTGAATTGTTTTTATTGTCGTTACGGAATCTAGATTTTTTCCAGGCCTGAGCCGTTTGTATCAGGCATCTAGAGTTATTTAATGTATAAATTGTTGGGTAGCATGTGGCCAGGGTGTCGTCTCCATAAAGCGCTGTACAAATGAGACGATTTTTAGAGTCGTAATTTTTTCGGTAACTTGGCTTGAAATTTTACGAGTATACTGGGATGTATTTTTTCTTGATTATAGACGACAATCAGTGGTTAAATATTCGGGTTCGTGAAAGAAATACCTTGAATCTAACACAATTCGCAAAATTTGTTAGTCGCAAATACACGTGGTCCGCACACACTTTATTCCAAAATGGACGACAAGCGGGAATGATCGATGGCGGACAGCGTCGACTACGTTCTTGTCGCTCAGTTCATTTCGGTTCGGCGATGAGCAGCGACGCACGCGGTGAAACCACCAACCACTAATAACTGGATTTCCGTGGACGCTTTTGGATCGTGATCGCCGTAAGCGTTCGTACTCCTTAGCTCTAGTCTTCTTGGCCACACATGTGCAAACCCGTGAGCAGCTGTCGCGGCGATGCTGCCAGCCTCCGCGATATGCAGCGCGCTCTAGGACCGAAAAGTTTTTCAGCGATTAAATAAAAATGGAGCTCTAACAAACGATGAAAATTAACTAACAATCATTACCGATCGTTTAACAATCGAATAGAATGATAAGAATCAACGTTTTGCTGAAATTTACGAGTTAAATGTGCAAACCCGTAAACACCTGTCGCGGCGATGCTGCCAACCTCCGCGACGTGAAGCGTGCTCCAGCGGCGAAAAGTTTTGCAGCGATTAAATAAAAATGGAGCCTTAACAAACGATGAAAATTAACTAACAATCACTAGCGATCGTCGATCAATCTAATAGAATGATAAGAATCAACGTTTTGCGGAAATTGACGAGTTACATGTACACAGCCTCAAGTTGTCGTCGCGGTGAGACACTTCACGTCTCTTGCAGCGCGCGCTCCGGCCGAAAAGTTTTTCATGAATTTAATAATAATTGAGCTCTAACAAACGATGTAAAGTGACTAAAAATCACTAACAAACGACTAACAATCGATTGGTCACGAAAA
Source organism: Ophion costatus (assembly GCA_951751655.1). Lineage (NCBI taxonomy): Eukaryota > Metazoa > Arthropoda > Insecta > Hymenoptera > Ichneumonidae > Ophion > Ophion costatus. The sequence continues at coordinate 4,575,097 of OX632366.1, read as the reverse complement.
AAAGTTCGAAATCACTAGAAAACCATTTTATGGGGCTAACTTTGGCATAAATTTGTTTTTCGTTTTATTCAATAAATAAAGTCTAACAAACAAAGCAAATTCCAATGTCCAATTTCTTACCTGTCATTCTATACCCTGATGCATAATCTTCAAAACTCGGTGGCTTTTCGATCGTCTTTCCTTGGCGCCCGAAAAACCGCATACTCGAAGGAAGGATGGAGGAAAAATCTGTAATCGTTGGTTTACCATTACCATGGAAATGTCCTAATCTTCCATTTTCTTTGTACAATCTTTTAAGGCGACGTGGGTAGCCGAATCCGCGCTCGTTTAAGGAGATCGACGTGCGTCCAGACGTCACCGCGGAAAAGTACGAGAATTAGGGACAGAAAGTCATTGCTGAATACGCGTCCGCAAGCCTAGACGACGGTGATGGAGTACCGTTGGTTCTTTTGGCGATTTCTCGGTCAGTTTTACTACGAATGGGATGAATCAGATCGCAAATTAAAGCAAATCCAATAGGCAATCCAGCAAAAAAAAGTGAAGTTTGGTTTCAGCACTTCGTATAATTTTTCGTCGATCGACCTGAGAAGCGTCCGTGTTCGATCGACGTCACCGATCGCTGCCGATCGATCATTCGTTCATTTGATGATATCTCGGTCGATAATTCGATCACTGGTTCATTTGGTGATTTCTTGGTCAATTTTACTGTATCATGATTTCTTTCATTTCTCTGCATTTCTCACAAATCTACTTGCATCGTAATTAAAAGTAATTAATATCTACATTAAAAATAAAATAATATCAAGGGCCTTAGACCATGCCTCGGGCTTAACAGCAATCTCTTCATCATATCTTGCGAACTTACATAATATAGTACATCGTATAATTTTTCATTTATTTCTTAGAAATCTACTTACATTGCTCTTAAAAGTAATTAATATCTATAATGTCTTTTATTTTGTAATGTAGATAATGACAATAAAGTAATTATTTATTTAAAACTTCAAGTTACGATTCACTCATACCTCAATTATTAATGTCTTAGAAAGTCTTCATCAAAGCCTTCCAGCAGAATACCACACTTGAATTTCGATTTCCAATATTCCCTATTAATTTTCTTCGATCTCAGCCTGGAATCACCATATTCGCAGTAAAATTGACCGAGAAATCACCAATGAAATCTGGCTTACACCAAAATTTGAGACGAAACCAAGTCAAGCCTGAATGTGAGTCTGGAAAAAAGTTCGATCAACACATCAGCTATTGCACTGCTTATAAACCTTTTTTGGCACACAATGTAAAACATTTTTACGTTCTCATTGTCAATATCGCCGCCTTCTTTTTCGCGACGGAGGAAGATGACCTTCTTCATACTCCAGCCTTTGTGGCGGACGTCGGATACGAGTCCCGCGAGTGTTCGTCTGGACTTGCTCGGGTTGGGAACTACAAGGAATTTCGTCATCACACTCTGAGCCGTTTTTCGAATTAGATGCAGAACTATGGCGAGACAGGCACTCCTCTTCTTTGGCCTGAGCGGGATAAATATGGGGAACATTTATGGGCATCGATTCTTCTTAAAAAACAATACTTGAAAATCTTGCCACCTACGGGTGGGGGTAAAAATGTCGAATGACCAAATATAGAACGACAAAGATCTCGAAACGGCAGAATTATGAACTCTCAAAATAACGAGGGTTAAATTAATTCGAAATTTTATCTTTCGACTGATACTAAAATCGAATAATTATAAATCGAACCATTATTTATTGGAGAGTTAAATTATTCGAAAACGAATATTCAGATTATCTGCAATTCGGAACGTACAAATACAGAATCGAAAAATGTAGAACACCCATATCTCCGAAACAGAAAATAGCGAGTGTCTGATATGCGTAATACCATCTATAGCGAATCGCAATATATCGAAACGCAAAATGTCGATGGCCCGAAATGTCGAACGCCGAAAGGTCGAACGGCCAAAATGGCGAACGTGGTGGGGCCCGTCACGTGGGATGGCTGCCTTACGATATTTTTTTTTGAAGTGAATACTTCTTACAGCGGATAGCCGCGCGCAAGAAGACTAGAGCTAAGGAGTACGATCGCTTACGGCGATCATGATCCAAAAGCCTCCACGGAAATCCAGTTATTAGTGGTTGGTGGTTTCACCGCGTGCGTCGCTGCTCATCACCGAACCGAAATGAACTGAGCGACAAGAACGTAGTCGACGCTGTCCGCCATCGATCATTCCCGCTTGTCGTCCATTTTGGAATAAAGTGTGTGCGGACCACGTGTATTTGCGACTAACAAATTTTGCGAATTGTGTTAGATTCAAGGTATTTCTTTCACGAACCCGAATATTTAACCACTGATTGTCGTCTATAATCAAGTAAAAATACATCCCAGTATACTCGTAAAATTTCAAGCCAAATTACCGAAAAAATTACGACTCTAAGAATCGTCTCATTTGTACAGCGCTTTATGGAGACGACACCCTGGCCAAATTTCTATCCAACAATTTATACACTAAATAACTCTAGAGCCTGATACAAACGGCTCAGGCGTGGGAAAAATCCCACGCCTGAGTCAAGGCGTAACGTTGAAACATTTCGTGTCATATTTTAGCTATCACAATTCGCTTATAACCACCTTAGATTTGTAAAGCAAACGACTATAGTCGACTGTGAAACATTTTGTAAATAAATTGTAAAAACTGTATTGTAATATGTTGTAAATAATTGTAAATATATTGTTGTTGTAAGTAATTGTAAAAGATATATTGTTGTAGATAGTTATATGTGAAAATATAAGAAAATATTGTGAAAATTGAAAAAAAAAAAATGTTACAAAAAAAAGAAACACTAGGCAATATGAGAGTGGTCAAAAAAAATCTTTTTGATAAATGAGTGATCAATACAAAAACACGCGAAGTATTCACTTCCTACGCGTGTGGAGTTGCCACACACACAGTTTTTTATTTTATTAAGAGTGTTCAACGTACACAACGTTAGATACAGAAATAAAGTAAAGGCGTTAGGACCACGGTCTTACATACAGGTCTGGAAACTCCGGCGTTTTTTAGTGGTGGGGGTAGGTCGCTTAGCGAATCGAAGTCGATTCATTATTGAAAAAAAAAAATGAATATCCATCTGACATGTATTCGGTATAATTTTCCTACTCGAATACTAAATGTATTATTTTAAAGTATTATTTTCCTTTATTTATTTATTTAAATTATTGAATTAAATTTCCTTTATTTATATTAAAGTTAAATTTTTAATTTAATTAAATTTGATTTAATTAAATTTAATAATTTAATTAAATATTTAATTTAACTTTTCAATAAATAAAGGAAATTTAATTTAATAATTTTAATAAATAAATAAAGGAGAATAATACTTTAAAATAATACTTTTAGTATTCGAGTATGCCCATCCCTGGTGAGTAGTGTATGTCGTGACTGGACAGAACATGACGATAAGAGTTTTACCTTGTTGGAAGGATCGTTTGTCCTGTGGCAGCATCGGGGAAGACCAGCCTTTTGACCGTCTGCACATAATAACACTTGGCGAACCACTTGATGTGTTCTTCCCAAGGATCGTCATTGGGTTTCCAATTGTTGAGTCCGCCACCGCAGTAGTAGCAAAGTGTATTATCGCCATTGCCGGTGAAATAGAGGCCCGCATCTGCTAGGCACTCCTTCGTCTGCGGGATGGATTTGGGCCACAGCTCGAAGGTCCTCAATCTAGCGTCGTAACTTTCATAGTCGGGATTGACCGGTGGCTTGGGTTGTTCGCTGGCGTTTCTGGCGATGCCGCAAACATCGTTGCACTTGGGTACCCGCTGCGGCACAGCATTTGCCCCTGCTTCTATCGGCACGTTGCCACAAGGAATGTTTTGTACGAAGTAGCAACGTTCCTGCCACCGATGATGCTCGGCCATCGGATTGTCGCCCTTCTCCCACTGGCTTAGCTCCAGTCTGCATTCGAAGCATCGTACTGTGTCACCCTTGCCAGTGTAGTAAAATCCAGCAGCTGCTAACTTGGCCCGTTCCAAAAACAGCACTGGCCAAGTTGCGAAACTCCTGAGTCTCTCCTTCTCTACACGGTACTCCATCACCGTCGTCTAGGCTTGCGGACGCGTATTCAGCAATGACTTTCTGTCCCTAAGGTAAATGTCCCAATTATTGAACAGCTAAGGATCTGGGGGATTGAATTCGGTGTGAAAAAAAATATAAAATCAAGAAAAAACCATTGCTTTCATGTTCAAATGATACTTTCATATTTGTACTTTCGAAAAATCACCCTTTAAATAATTTTTAAATGATTTGAAATTAAAAAAAAAGAATATCAATGTGAAGCATGCAAATGTCCCAATTATTGAACACTGAAAGTGCCTATGTCCCTAATATTAAACAGGCATGTCCCAGTTATTGAACACTCGAGAATTCTTTTTCCGTCCTGAAAATATTATTTTGGGTACAATATTAAGGGAGCTTTCCAGTGTGAAATTTTCAAAAAATCGATTTTTTTTTTTTTGCTTTATCGAATAGTATACACTCTTCCGAATATTCCCTGAAATTTTCATGCCGAAATTCAGATTATTTCGGTTACTGTACAGCATTTCTTGGAAGAAGGCAGCGGAGCGCTACAGCTACAGCGAAACTTTGAACGCGTTTTTCTCGAAACAGCATTTTTCAAAACGGTGTCCAACTTGGAGGGCAGAGTTTTATAGCTATCGAGTTGAATTTTTTACACAATATTCTTAACGTCATTGTTTATCGTGCTATGGAAGCTTTTTTTTTTTTTGACATCTTCCTATTTTTTTGTAAAAAAAACTGCCAAAAAAAATGCTAAAATCGATACTTTGTGTTCAAACCGGCGCCATTTTTGCAAAAAAAAAAAAAAGCCTCCATAGCACGAAAGCCAATTATATACCGATCAATAATCTTTTTGTGTTTTTTGTTTCAGATCAAAATTGTGACCCCCAACGTGGACACCACATCCAAGTGCATTTTCTGCAACAATTGTTTCATCATTTTTATAGATATTAATTAATAAATAAATCGATCTTTAAAAAATTGTTTTGTATTCTTCAATCCCCAATTAATATACAAAAAAAACCAGACCGATTAGATTATTTTTTCTTTAAAAAAAAAATCGCAAAAAACAGCGATTTTTCGGGCTGTCACACTGGAAAGCTTCCTTAAGAAATAAAAGCAAAATCAAACACTTCAAGAATCTTTTATTAATCATGTAAAAATACAAAAATATATATTTAGTCTCTTTTGACAGGTTTTTGGTTCATTCGCATTTGGTTTATTTTTGCTTTTCAACTCGAACACTATTTTATATTTCTTTTCAGCTTCCTCGTTTTTATGTTCTGTTTTTGTTTGATTTTGTCGCAGCTTGGCTCCCTGAAATATCGGAGAGCAAAAAATATTGACCATTCGTATTTTTAGGTTACATTTAGGTTTTATTTTTTCTTTTTACTTTTCTTTTTATGTTTATTGCACGAAAATACAAATAAAAATATATATGACGATCTTAGAATTATTATTAAAAGAATAAAGGTAAGTTTATTCAGGAACTTACAGTTTTTGTTTGAATAAATTCGATTCACACGATCTGTCACACGTTAACTGTCTCGATGTTTTGATGGGTTTAAGGATGCCATCTTGAAGAATTCGAGTGTCCAATAATTGGGACACAGTGCATTCTCTATGTCCCAATGATCGAACACCGTTTTTTTAAACAAATAATGAATTTTAAAAAATATTTCCATTGTTATTTGTAAGAAATTTTCTGAAGAACCTGAAACGCCTTTACGTTTCGAGATGCGACAGTCTTTGCATTTTTTATGCCCTTATGCATGAAGCGGCGCGTCTTAGCAAAAACGATAAGCAGTTACCACGACACGTCAAATCGGGTCACCGTTGCTGATTAAATAATTTTTTTCTCTATTAATTGAAGCTTTTTTTGCACAAGTAAGGTATCATTTCGATAGCTAAAAGTTCCATATATGTAATGAAATTTTTATAAATAAGTAAATGCATGCAGGTGAATAAGAAATAATAAAAATACAAGATAGTGTTCAATAATTGGGACATTTACCTTAATTCTTGTACTCTTCCGCGGTGACGTCTGGACGCACGTCGATCTCTTTAAACCAGCGCGGATTCGGCTACCCACGTCGCTTTAAAAGATTGTAAAAAGAAAATGGAAGATTAGGACATTTCCATGGTAATGGTAAACCAACGATTACAGATTTTTCCACCATCCTTCCTTCGACTATGCGGTTTTTCGCGCGCCAAGGAAAGAAGATCGAAAATCAACCGAGTTTTGGAGATTATGCATCAGGGTATAGAATGATACCTGCCGTGTCAGTTGATTTTTTTTCTGCTTCTCTTACTCCTGTCCTGTACTGTTTTTCTTTTCGAATCGCTCGTGCCGACTATTGAGCAGTGTTGCAAGAGTAAGCTATCGTTTCGCACATGGAGACTATACAAAAGGAGACCGAACTCCCATGGAGGGGGTAACAAAAAGTCGTCACAAAACCCGACGGTTCGAGGTAGTTCGGAATCCTCCACTTGTAGCGCTAGTATAGAATGTGGACCCGTGAAGCTAGCTACGTGTGAGAGAGACGGAACGAGGTGGATACATAGTGAGGGAAAAGCGTGGCCGCCATATTGAATTCGTGAATTGAACTGTGTACTTCGTGAGCGGATTATTTATTGTTTTTTAACCTACATTTCGACGTTATTAGTGAACATAATTAATTTCGAGCCAAGGTTCTATCGGACTATAGTTAAATAGAGGTGAGTATATTTGTTAAAATAATAGAGCGAGTTATTCACTTTTATAAAGCAGTGCACTGTGAATATTCCTCTTTTTTAATTCATAATTATTCGTAATTATAAATCCCTACAATCTATACGTTTTAAGAACGAAAACTTCAATCGAGTTTTTCTCAAAATGGGTTATTCCACGCCTCGGAATGTAACTCAAAAAGTAATGAACCAATCAACTTACAATTTTGTATAAATATTTTTTAAGTTATTGACCTTTGCATAAGTCTAAAATATCGTATAAGTTTTTCCAATAAATATTTTTGTAAATCATTCGTTTGTGAAAATAAAAAGTATTTTTTTTACTTTTTGTGGTTTTTGTATATTTTAATTAATTATAAGAACCTCTGCGTTCCTCGCTGCAAACTCCAAGAGCCACGTTCAAGCACCCTTAACGCCGCGATGGTTTTTTTTCTCCCATACATTTTTTTCGGTTTTCATTTGAACGTCAATATGGTTATGTAATTTGATTCATTGCATTGGATGCTCTTAATTTTGTGTAAAAAAATTTAGCATAACCTTTTGTTTGGAGGAGGACCCTCCTTAAGGCGAAGTAGAAGATGTACCACGTGACATATGAGTGCGAGAGATAGCTGAAGTTTTCGAACAGAGATTCTTCAGAGATGAATAATATTTAGGGCAAAAGGAAATCATCAAGCTCTGCGTCAGGGAATTCTCCAGAGCCTAGTGCTTCGCTTTTCCTAAAAAAATTGACCATCTATGAAAAAATTGGGTTCGAAAATTAGTGAAGTTATGTTGACCTACATGCCCTTAAGCGTGCAAATTGTTGCCAAAGGTGTCCCGCGTGAGTTCTTATACGTGTATAATGTGTATGAACTAAATAAATGGATGTTTTCAAAATTCGATTGATTGAAAATCATATTATGACATTTGTTTCCCAGACAATACCTCAATAGAAATTGTAATAGAAGTAACGACGGTTTTGATTTTGAATAAACGGAATGAAGTTGCCTGCGGTCTCCTCCCCACTCCCAGTTTCCTAACAAAACTAGCGCTCTGTCGCGGAACTACCTCAATCCGTCGGTTTTCGTAACCATTTCCCACCCCACAGTTCGGTCTCCTTTAGTATAGTCTCCATGGTTTCGCACTAGACGGCAGCGCCAAACCGTAATGGCTTCTGCACACTGCGCACGATTTGCGACGAGCAATGGGCGATATCTAATGGGAGCTTCACTTTCTCAGGGGGTTTCTGGAATATCTGAGCTCTCATTGGATATCGCTCATCGCTCATCGCAAATCGCGCGCACTGTGCGGAGGCCATAACAAATATTGAATTTTCGTACTTAAGGTAGCACGAACGTACATAAGGTAGGACGAAGATATTATTGGAGAGGGTTCATCGAATACTCGATCGACGCGTCTTTTCAAGGGCTACAACGTTTCCATTTGACCAAAAATTGTATGAATTTGTCCTAAAGAGTAATCGAATGAAAACTGATTTTTCAAAATTTCACCCCACTTTTTCACCGCCAAAATGAACTACCACGACTTCGGCGCTATGGACAAAAATAAAACCCGGATTTTTCGGAACATTTTGTCTCCCGGCGCCGACCTCGTGGGGGTTGTAGTTTGGCATTAATCCACCTCCATCCCCTTAAAAAAAACCCTACCCCCGATTCTTAGGCAAACTTGGTTTTAGCACCCGTGGCACCTAGAAAATCACGTGTCAAAAAACTAGCCTTCTAATTTTTTCCGATTCCAATATACAGCACGACTGTACTAATGATTCATTTATTTATTACGAGCAATATTCTAATGGGAGCATCATGGGGTTGGTTGATTTACGGACATTTGACGCCCTTGGTTCAGTATGTACATCACGTCAGAGTGCTAAACCCAACCCGACCTATCATCAAATCGTTTTTGTTTCATTTAGTCGATCAAAATGCCAAAAAAAATAACCGCTTTTGCAAAATTTCCGACATTTGATAAAATCGTCCGCGCTATCCGCGATGAGTGCCGGTTAGAATTTATGGAAACAAAATCTTTACGGAGTGAGACTCTAAATTTAATTATCCAACGGATTTATATTAATCGGCTGTCAGCGAGAGAAAAGGAGTCGCTGCGACTGTTTGTGCGACGCAATAAAATGCAAATAATCGATGCCATCGAAAGTAAGTACGCACGAAGAACAACGTCTCGGATCTTTCAGAGCATGCTCTGAAAGATGCAACTTTGATTGATCCTGCTCGAGCAGGATCCTGCTCGAGCAGGATCCTGCTCGAGCAGGATCCCCTTCAATCAAAGTTGTGTAGTGGAGTCTCGAAAACTCCAATTGGCTGATTACGTAAGGCCACAGTAACAGGCATAAAATCATGTGCGAATTAAACAATTTTTGTCATATGAAAAAGTGATTCACTCATTAAGGGGGGATTGTCTTTTTTTTTCGCAAAATTTACCGCTTTTTGGGCATTTTTTTGTGAAGAAAGTATACAACGGAAAACTTGTGAAACTTGGCATATAGTTTTATTGATCTGTTTACTACATACAAAAAAATTTTTAAACAATTTCATAAAAAAATCCGCCTCCCACCCCCCTCGACGCGCGATGGTCCTTTTTTGATGGTGTGCACGATTACAGCCTTCACGTTCATCCTGCAACAAAAACACTTAAAGCATTTTACTTTAGACACATATAGCTATCGTTCGATGAAGGGGAAAAAAAAAAAATTGACGATTTGGTGACGGTTTGAACTTGAAGTATCGATGTTTCGAAAAAAATTGATCGATTTTTTGTTATAAATAAAAAACTGTTGAACGGATTGCTTTTTTGCTTCATCAAACGATAAAAGGATGTCAGCTGAGCATTCTGTCCAAATTGGAAGGCAATCGGTTGAATAGTTTTTGAGAAATCGTGCACACCATCAAAAAAAGGACCATCGCGCGTCGAGGGGGGTGGGAGGCGGATTTTTTAATGAGATTGTTAAAAAATTTTTTTGTATGTAGTAAACAAATCAATAAAACTATATGCCAAGTTTCACAAGTTTTCCGTTGTATACTTTCTTCACAAAAAAATTCCCAAAAAGCGGTAAATTTTGCGAAAAAAAGACAATCCCCCCTTAAATTAATTACACATCTATTGAGTATGAATATCAAGCTGTTAGAAAATATATATATTTTTTTCGATGTACAAAATGGCCGACTACAAATATTTTCTTTTATCTTTTTTTACGCCTTCCGCGGCGTGACATTTAGCATCCACTATGTTTTACCTAGATAAAAAACAAAAATTTTGTCAATCTACATTAGAATACCTAGAGAAGTAACTTTATGAGTGAATCACATTTTCAAACAAAAAAAATGTTAAAATTGCACATGATTTTATACCCGTTACTGTGGCCTACGGTCTTAAGGATGTTGAGTCCCTATGAAACATGTTAATGTTAATTGTTCAATAAATAGCTTCTTAATCGTCATGAAATTTTAACACGACCTCCTGAATACTTCATGTAAAAACACACCAAATTTTCTGTCAAAAAAATGGCCTTCTAATTTTCGTCGATTCCGGATTTTTTCGGCGACAGCACGACTACTAAATCAAATTTTTTACGTTTCTGTATACGTTCGTTGTACATAATATTTCGAAAGTTGTATTGATTTTTTTGACCGTATTTCCTTTCAGAAATTGATATTGACCCAGATCAATCAGTCCTGCATGTTGACGAAGTAGAACGCGGCGCTTTCAGCGCCGAACTGGCCAATCTCCTAGTTCTTCATGAGCTCACCATTGAGACAAAAAAAACCATTCCCCTAGACATCTGTGACAATATCTGCAGTGCATTGCTGCTCAAAAACATAACGAATACGGCTATTGGCGTTAAAGGATTTATTTATCATAATAAACTCAAATTACGTTCATTAATAGCAGAGTTAAAGGTGATCTTTCATGAGCAATCTGGGGGGGGGGGGGAAATGTTGAATGATCGATATGCAGATGGGCCGAAATGTCGAATTCGAAAATGACGAATGTTCGAATATAGTTGGATCAATCTTACTAGAGTCTGTGCAGTCGAAAATAACAATTATGAATGTGAACATCTCGGAAGTTGATATATATACATCGAAAAACAAAAATCAAATTTAATAAAATATCGAAAAACATAATTCGATGGGCCTGTATACATAACACCAAATAATTCGAAACGAAAATATTTTTTATTTTTTTATTTCACAAGCTTTCTTATTTTATTTCTTATTTTATTTCTTATAGGCGTTTTTATTTCACAAGCTTTCTTATTTTATTTCTTATTTTATTTCTTATAAGCGTTTTTATTTCACAAGCTTTCTCCTCAACAGTCGTCCCAATTAGAAAAAATTCAGTACAAGGCTTTACGAACGGCACTAGGCTACAGGAGTTCCACTCAGACAAATGTTATTCTTGCAGAGACGAAATTTCCTCCTCTCTCCTTGCGTTTTAGATAGTCGGGCGCTAATTTCCTGACTAAGGCACTTGCCAATAATTGTGACCATAAGTTATTTTCCATCCTCGAGGAGATAGTGCAGATCGAAGATAATCCAGTAATAACCAATCGGGATGGAAATATTCCCATTATCGAATGTTTCCGAGATCTTGGTCTGGTCGCTCATCTTTTAAATACCTTGAACATACCACTTTGTTTTCAATATAGCTATGAATCAATTTTCTTCCAACCGTTAGTTTCATTTGAAGAGGGCCAGATCATTCAGACATCCAGAAATCCGAAAAATACCTTTGAAATCATATTTAAGGATTGACTGCGCACATCAGCGTGTTCTTTTACAGATGGTTCGAAAACACCTGGTACCGCCTCCGTTGGCTTCTCTTCGGTTGGGACGGGTGTTCAGGAGACTCGGGGCTTTAGGGCAGAAAAGTTTTTTGCAAAGATCAACATCTTAGTGTAATATGGTTATATATCTACGAGTTTCCTGCTGTTGTTAACTGCCTCTCGCAGTTTCGTTAGCGTTTATTCTCTCTATCAATAAGTGTGTATGTTTAAAAGAGTATTTTATACTATATACTATATATTTTCATAAATGGAAATGTAAGGTTAAAGTTAAGATAGCGTTTAAGCACGGTCGTATACACAGGTCTGGGCACTCCGGCTGTAAAACCGTGCTTGAAAATGAAGCCGATGTTGTGAATTTTCGCCGCTAGCGCTAGTGAGGGAAAGGCCTACTTAGTGCGCATGCGCGGTAACTGTTTTTTTATTTACAATCCGTTAACCTCTTTCGACAGTTCACTCAGTTCAATATTTACGCCAGTATTTTATTATTTATTCAGTATAAATTTATCGTTATGTGTTTCGAAATATTTAATGTAAAAAAGAAAAATGGGTACAAAACGTGTAATTCCGGGATGTAAAAGTAGATACACGAGCAACAAAGAACGCGTCCTTTGTTCCCTTTTCTGCAAAATAACGAGTTACGTGCAAAGTCGCTGAGCGTTATTCCTGCTACAAGAATAAACGTAACGAGCGCGCACTCAATATGCGAAAAACATTTTCGTCCCTTCGACATTGTACGCACTTTCGTGCATAAAGATATAAATGGAAAGATCATTGCTAATGTAAGTAATTCTGTCATACGTTTTCTATTTTTTTCGTGTAAGCGTACTGCAAGAGCATGCTAATTGTAATGTATTTGTAACATGATAGATTTCCTATTATAAAAACTGTTCATAATTAATTTGCGTTGAATATACCCAAACAATCTAAACAGAAACGACGAAAATTAATAAAATATTGATAATCATAAACTGTCCCATTGTTACTCAGTAGTCTAGCGTAAAAAATCATTTGGCATGCTCAGCGAGTAGCAATATAATTTTTTCTTTACATAACTGATGTTTTAAATGAATATGCAGGTTGCTTATCACTATCCAAGACTGGCAAAATCAGCCATTCCATCGATAGCTGATTAGCGCACGGAGAAAAAGACGGCTGCCCTATATTCCTCTCTTTGTTGCACACCGGCGCGGCCTCGGAGATTGCAGCGCTCCGGTCTTTGGTGCACAAATTGAGAATCGCAGGCTTTAAGATGGTCACGCTGCGTTATATAGGAAGGGGCTTGGAGTGCCCAGACCTGTCTATAAGACCGTGCGTTTAAGTCATAGGATCTCACTTGTATTACTGTACCTCTTTGGTCATTCTCATAGGGTGGCATCTATGTATTTTTTTTGTAAACGATCATTTACTGTTGTACCAGTGGCTAGATGGGACATGCTTCCTAACCACATATGTAATACTCCTACATATATGGTCCTAGCCACGGTCTTACATACAGGCTGGAAACTCTAGTGGTGGGGGTAGGTCGGTTAATGAAGCCATAATTCTTAGAGTTTAGCGGTGGCGCTGCGGTCGAGTCCTAATCTTAGACGAGGGGCGGTGGTTGCGGAGGAGGGTTCTCCGTCTCAGTCTCACCCACGGATTTTCGCCGTTATTCCACCTGCGTATGTTGACATACCTATTTATTATAGTGACGGAATTATAGTATATGGACAAAGGAATTCCGAAATGAACACATGAATGAATATACACAGAAAAATATGTTATCAACAGCGACTAAAGTTTTATCGAAATGTGAGCAAGCTCGACAAAAAATGAAAGATTTTAAACATTTTACTTTCACCTCAGATTTGGCAAGTTTGTTTGGCTTATTGTATAAGTATTGTATATATTGTATTGTATGAGTATTGTAATTAAGATTATTATGATCCTAATTCTATTGTACTATGTGTTGCAAATTTTCCTACATTGCAGTTTGTAGCTAAGTACAAACTCAAAGAAACCCTATTTAATGAGCTATAGCTGAAATTGTGCGAGAGTAAGACTGAGACAGAGAACCCGCCCCTGCAACCACCGTCCCTCATCCAAGATTAGGACACTACCGCAGCGCCACCGCTAAAAGTCGCAGAATATGGTTTCGCTAAGCGACCTACCCCCACCACTAAAAAACGCCGGAGTTTCCAGACCTGTATGTAAGACCGTGGTCCTAACGCCTTTACTTTATTTCTGTATCTCACGTTGTGTACGTTGAACACTCTTAATAAAATAAAAAACTGTGTGTGTGGCAACTCCACACGCGTAGGAAGTGAATACTTCGCGTGTTTTTGTATTGATCACTCATTTATCAAAAAGATTTTTTTTGACCACTCTCATATTGCCTAGTGTTTAATTTTTTTAACATTTTTTTTTTTTTCAATTTTCACAATATTTTCTTATATTTTCACATATAACTATCTACAACAATATATCTTTTACAATTGCTTACAACCACAATATATTTACACTTATTTACAACATATTACAATACAGTTTTTACAATTTATTTACAAAATGTTTCACAGTCGACTATAGTCGTTTGCTTTACAAATCTAAGGTGGTTATAAGCGAATTGTGATAGCTAAAATATGACACGAAATGTTTCAACGTTACGCCTGAGTCAAGGCGTAACGTTACATATTTTTATATATAGATAACATAGATAACATATTTTTCTGTGTATATTCATTCATGTGTTCATTTCGGAATTCCTTTTTCCGTATACTATAATTCCGTCACTATAATAAATAGGTATGTCAACATACGCAGGTGGAATAACGGCGAAAATCCGTGGGTGAGACTGAGACGGAGAACCCTCCTCCGCAACCACCGCCCCTCGTCTAAGATTAGGACGCGACCGCAGCGCCACCGCTAAACTCTAAGAATTATGGCTTCATTAAACGACCTACCCCCTCCACGGGAGTTTCCAGCCTGTATGTAAGACCGTGGCTAGGACCATATATGTAGGAGTATTACATATATGGTTAGGAAACATGTCCCATTTAGCCACTGGTACAAAAGTAAATGGTCGTTTACAAAAAAAATACATAGATGCCACCCTATGAGAATGACCAAAGAGGTACAGTAATACAAGTGAGATCCTATGACTTAAACGCACGGTCTTATAGACAGGTCTGGGCACTCCAAGCCCCTTCCTATATAACGCAGCGTGACCGTCTTAAAGCCTGTGTTTCTCAATTTGTGCACCAAAGACCGGAGCGCTGCAATCTCCGAGGCCGCGCCGGTGTGCAACAAAGAGAGGAATATAGGGCAGCCGTCTTTTTCTCCGTGCGCTAATCAGCTATCGATGGAATGGCTGATTTTGCCAGTCTTGGATAGTGATAAGCAACCTGCATATTCATTTAAAACATCAGTTATGTCAAGAAAAAATTATATTGCTACTCGCTGATTATGCCAAATGATTTTATACGCTAGATTACTGAGTAACAATGGGACAGTTTATGATTATCAATATTTTATTAATTTTCGTCGTTTCTGTTTAGATTGTTTGGGTATATTCAACGCAAATTTATTATGAACTGTTTTTATAATAGGAAATCTATCATGTTACAAATACATTACAGTTAGCATGCTCTTGCAGTACGCTTACACGAAAAAAATATAAAACGTATGACAGAATTACTTACATTAGCAATGATCTTTCCATTTATATCTTTATGCACGAAAGTGCGCACAATGTCGGAGGGAAGAAAATGTTTTTCGCATATTGAGTGCGCGCTCGTTACGTTTATTCTTGTAGCAGGAATAACGCTCACCGACTTTGCACGTAACTCGTCATTTTGCGGAAAAAGGAACAAAGAGACGCGTTCTTTGTTGCTCGTGTATCCACTTTAACATCCCGGAATTACACGTTTTTTACCCATTTTTCTTTTTTACAATAAATATTTCGAAACACATAACGATAAATTTATACTGAATAAATAATAAAATACTGGCGTAAATATTGAACTGAGTGAACTGTCGAAAGAGGTTAACGGATTGTAAATAAAGAAACAGTTACCGCGCATGCGTACTAAGTAGGCCTTTCCCTCACTAGCGCTAGCGGCGAAAATTCACAACATCGGCTTCATTTTCAAGCACGGTTTTACAGCCGGAGTGCCCAGACCTGTCTATACGACCGTGCTTAAACGCTATCTTAACTTTAACCTTACATTTCCATTTATGAAAGTATATAGTATATAGTATAAAATACTCTTTTAAACATACAAACTTATTGATAGAGAGAATAAACGCTAACGAAACTGCGAGAGGCAGTTAACAACAGCAGGAAACTCGCAGATATATAACCATATTACACTAAGATGTTGAGCTTTGCAAAAAACTTTTCTGCCCTAAAGCCCCGAGTCTCCTGAACACCCGTCCCAACCGAAGAGAAGCCAGCGGAGGCGGTACCAGGTGTTTTCGAACCATCTGTAAAAGAACACGCTGATGTGCGCAGTCAATCCTTAAATATGATTTCAAAGGTATTTTTCGGATTTTTGGATGTCTGAATGATCTGGCCCTCTTCAAATGAAACTAACGGTTGGAAGAAAATTGATTCATAGCTATATTGAAAACAAAGTGGTATGTTCGAGGTATTTAAAAGCTGAGCGACCAGACCAAGATCTCGGAAACATTCGATAATGGGAATATTTCCATCCCGATTGGTTATTACTGGATTATCTTCGATCTGCACTATCTCCTCGAGGATGGAAAATAACTTATGGTCACAATTATTGGCAAGTGCCTTAGTCAGGAAATTAGCGCCCAACTATCTAAAACGCAAGGAGAGAGGAGGAAATTTCGTCTCTGCAAGAATAACATTTGTCTGAGTGGAACTCCTGTAGCCTAGTGCCGTTCGTAAAGCCTTGTACTGAATTTTTTCTAATTGGGACGACTGTTGAGGAGAAAGCTTGTGAAATAAAAACGCTTATAAGAAATAAAATAAGAAATAAAATAAGAAAGCTTGTGAAATAAAAACGCTTATAAGAAATAAAATAAGAAATAAAATAAGAAAGCTTGTGAAATAAAAAAATAAAAAATATTTTCGTTTCGAATTATTTGGTGTTATGTATACAGGCCCATCGATATTATGTTTTTCGATATTTTATTAAATTTGATTTTTGTTTTTCGATGTATATATATCATCTTCCGAGATGTTCACATTCGTAATTGTTATTTTCGACTTCACAGACTCTAGTACGATTGATCCATCTATATTCGAACATTCGTCATTTTCGAATTCGACATTTCGGCCCATCTGCATATCGATCATTCAACATTTCCCCCACCCCCCCCCCAGATTGCTCATGAAAGATCACCTTTAACTCTGCTATTAATGAAAGTAATTTGAGTTTATTATGATAAATAAATCCTTTAACGCCAATAGCAGTATTCGTTATGTTTTTGAGCAGCAATGCACTGCAGATATTGTCACAGATGTCTAGGGGAACGGTTTTTTTTGTCTCAATGGTGAGCTCATGAGGAACTAGGAGATTTGCCAGTTCGGAGATGAAAGCGCTGCGTTCTACTTCGTCAACATGCAGGACTGATTGATCTGGGTCAATATCAATTTCTGAAAGGAAATACGGTAAAAAAAATCAATACAACTTTCGAAATATTATGTACAATGAACGTATACAGTAACGTTAAAAATTTGATTTAGTACAGTCGTGCTGTCGCTGAAAAAATCCGGAATCGACGAAAATTAGAAGGCTATTTTTTTGACAGAAAATTTGGTGTGTTTTTACATGAAGTATTCAGGAGGTCGTGTTAAAATTTCATGACGATTAAGAAGCTATTTATTGAACAATTAACATTAACATGTTTCATAGGGACTCAACATCCTTAAGACCGTAGGCCACAGTAACGGGTATAAAATCATGTGCAATTTTAACATTTTTTTTGTTTGCAAATGTGATTCACTCATAAAGTTACTTCTCTAGGTATTCTAATGTAGATTGACGAAAATTTTTGTTCTTTATCTAGGTAAAACATAGTGGATGCTGAATGTCACGCCGCGGAAGGCGTAAAAAAAGATAAAAGAAAATATTTGTAGTCGGCCATTTTGTACATCGAAAACAATATATATATTTTCTAACAGCTTGATATTCATACTCAATAGATGTGTAATTAATTTAAGGGGGGATTGTCTTTTTTTTCGCAAAATTTACCGCTTTTTGGGAATTTTTTTGTGAAGAAAGTATACAACGGAAAACTTGTGAAACTTGGCGTATAGTTTTATTGATCTGTTTACTACATACAAAAAAATTTTTAAACAATTTCATCAAAAAATCCGCCTCCCACCCCCCTCGACGCGCGATGGTCCTTTTTTGATGGTGTGCACGATTACAGCCTTCACGTTCATCCTGCAACAAAAACCCTTAAAGCATTTTACTTTAGACACATATAGCTATCGTTCGATGAAGGGGAAAAAAAAATTGACGATTTGGTGACGTTTTGAACTTGAAGTATCGATGTTTCGAAAAAAATTGATCGATTTTTTGTTATAAATAAAAAACTGTTAAACGTATTGCTTTTTTGCTTCATCAAACGATAAAAGGATGTCAGCTGAGCATTCTGTCCAAATTGGAAGGCAATCGGTTGAATAGTTTTTGAGAAATCGTGCACACCATCAAAAAAAGGACCATCGCGCGTCGAGGTGGGTGAGAGGCGGATTTTTTAATGAGATTGTTTAAAAATTTTTTTGTATGTAGTAAACAGATCAATAAAACTATATGCCAAGTTTCACAAGTTTTCCGTTGTATACTTTCTTCACAAAAAAATTCCCAAAAAGCGGTAAATTTTGCGAAAAAAAAGACAATCCCCCCTTAAATTAATTACACATCTATTGAGTATGAATATCAAGCTGTTAGAAAATATATATATTTCTTTCGATGTACAAAATGGCCGACTACAAATATTTTCTTTTATCTTGTTTTACGCCTTCCGCGGCGTGACATTTAGCATCCACTATGTTTTACCTAGATAAAAAACAAAAATTTTGTCAATCTACATTAGAATACCTAGAGAAGTAACTTTATGAGTGAATCACATTTTCAAACAAAAAAAATGTTAAAATTGCACATGATTTTATACCCGTTACTGTGGCCTACGGTCTTAAGGATGTTGAGTCCCTATGAAACATGTTAATGTTAATTGTTCAATAAATAGCTTCTTAATCGTCATGAAATTTTAACACGACCTCCTGAATACTTCATGTAAAAACACACCAAATTTTCTGTCAAAAAAATAGCCTTCTTCTAATTTTCGTCGATTCCGGATTTTTTCAGCGACAGCACGACTGTACTAAATCAAATTTTTTACGTTTCTGTATACGTTCATTGTACATAATATTTCGAAAGTTGTATTGATTTTTTTGACCGTATTTCCTTTCAGAAATTGATATTGACCCAGATCAATCAGTCCTGCATGTTGACGAAGTAGAACGCGGCGCTTTCAGCGCCGAACTGGCAAATCTCCTAGTTCCTCATGAGCTCACCATTGAGACAAAAAAAACCGTTCCTCTAGACATCTGTGACAATATCTGCAGTGCATTGCTGCTCAAAAACATACCGAATACGGCTATTGGCGTTAAAGGATTTATTTATCATAATAAACTCAAATTACTTTCATTAATAGCAGAGTTCAAGGTGATCTTTCATGAGCAATCTGGGGGGGGGGCGGGGAAATGTTGAATGATCGATATGCAGATGGGCCGAAATGTCGAATTCGAAAATGACGAATGTTCGAATATAGTTGGATCAATCTTACTAGAGTCTGTGAAGTCGAAAATAACAATTAAGAATGTGAACATCTCGGAAGTTGATATATATACATCGAAAAACAAAAATCAAATTTAATAAACTATCGAAAAACATAATATCGATGGGCCTGTATACATAACACCAAATAATTCGAAACGAAAATATTTTTTATTTTTTTATTTCACAAGCTTTCTTATTTTATTTCTTATTTTATATCTTATAAGCGTTTTTATTTCACAAGCTTTCTTATTTTATTTCTTATTTTATTTCTTATAAGCGTTTTTATTTCACAAGCTTTCTCCTCAACAGTCGTCCCAATTAGAAAAAATTCAGTACAAGGCTTTACGAACGGCACTAGGCTACAGGAGTTCCACTCAGTCAAATGTTATTCTTGCAGAGACGAAATTTCCTCCTCTCTCCTTGCGTTTTAGATAGTTGGGCGCTAATTTCCTGACTAAGGCACTTGCCAATAATTGTGACCATAAGTTATTTTCCATCCTCGAGGAGATAGTGCAGATCGAAGATAATCCAGTAATAACCAATCGGGATGGAAATATTCCCATTATCGAATGTTTCCGAGATCTTGGTCTGGTCGCTGATCTTATAAATACCTCGACCATACCACTTTGTTTTCAATATAGCTATGAATCAATTTTCTTCCAACCGTTAGTTTCATTTGAAGAGGGCCAGATCATTCAGACATCCAAAAATCCGAAAAATACCTTTGAGATCATATTTAAGGATTGACTGCGCACATCAGCGTGTTCTTTTACAGATGGTTCGAAAACACCTGGTACCGCCTCCGTTGTCTTCTCTTCGGTTGGGACGGGTGTTCAGGAGACTCGGGGCTTTAGGGCAGAAAAGTTTTTTGCAAAGATCAACATTTTAGTGTAATATGGTTATATATCTGCGAGTTTCCTGCTGTTGTTAACTGCCTCTCGCAGTTTCGTTAGCGTTTATTCTCTCTATCAATAAGTGTGTATGTTTAAAAGAGTATTTTATACTATATACTATATATTTTCATAAATGGAAATGTAAGGTTAAAGTTAAGATAGCGTTTAAGCACGGTCGTATACACAGGTCTGGGCACTCCGGCTGTAAAACCGTGCTTGAAAATGAAGCCGATGTTGTGAATTTTCGCCGCTAGCGCTAGTGAGGGAAAGGCCTACTTAGTACGCATGCGCGGTAACTGTTTCTTTATTACAATCCGTTAACCTCTTTCGACAGTTCACTCAGTTCAATATTTACGCCAGTATTTTATTATTTATTCAGAATAAATTTATCGTTATGTGTTTCGAAATATTTAATGTAAAAAAGAAAAATGGGTACAAAACGTGTAATTCCGGGATGTAAAAGTAGACACACGAGCAACAAAGAACGCGTCCTTTGTTCCCTTTTCTGCAAAATAACGAGTTACGTGCAAAGTCGGTGAGCGTTATTCCTGCTACAAGAATAAACGTAACGAGCGCGCACTCAATATGCGAAAAACATTTTCTTCCCTTCGACATTGTGCGCACTTTCGTGCATAAAGATATAAATGGAAAGATCATTGCTTATGTAAGTAATTCTGTCATACGTTTTCTATTTTTTTCGTGTAAGCGTACTGCAAGAGCATGCTAATTGTAATGTATTTGTAACATGATAGATTTCCTATTATAAAAACTGTTCATAATTAATTTGCGTTGAATATACCCAAACAATCTAAACAGAAACGACGAAAATTAATAAAATATTGATAATCATAAACTGTCCCATTGTTACTCAGTAGTCTAGCGTAAAAAATCATTTGGCATGCTCAGCGAGTAGCAATATAATTTTTTCTTTACATAACTGATGTTTTAAATGAATATGCAGGTTGCTTATCACTACCCAAGACTGGCAAAATCAGCCATTCCATCGATAGCTGATTAGCGCACGGAGAAAAAGACGGCTGCCCTATATTCCTCTCTTTGTTGCACACCGGCCCGGCCTCGGAGATTGCAGCGCTCCGGTCTTTGGTGCACAAATTGAGAATCGCAGGCTTTAAGACGGTCACGCTGCGTTATATAGGAAGGGGCTTGGAGTGCCCAGACCTGTCTATAAGACCGTGCGTTTAAGTCATAGGATCTCACTTGTATTACTGTACCTCTTTGGTCATTCTCATAGGGTGGCATCTATGTATTTTTTTTGTAAACGATCATTTACTTTTGTACCAGTGGCTAGATGGGACATGTTTCCTAACCATATATGTAATACTCCTACATATATGGTCCTAGCCACGGTCTTACATACAGGCTGGAAACTCCCGTAGTGGGGGTAGGTCGTTTAATGAAGCCATAATTCTTAGAGTTTAGCGGTGGCGCTGCGGTCGCGTCCTAATCTTAGACGAGGGGCGGTGGTTGCGGAGGAGGGTTCTCCGTCTCAGTCTCACTCACGGATTTTCGCCGTTATTCCACCTGCGTATGTTGACATACCTATTGTTAAAGACAGGGTCCCGCGGCCGTTGCTAGGGGATTCGAATTCCCCACGCGAGGGCGCTAGTGCCACCGAGAGGGCGCTGAACGAGGCAGTCGAGAAGCCGAACGAGGGAGGGTGCGCGCGACTCGGGCGAGAGCGAGGCGAGCTGCGTGAGTGAGAAGACGAAAAAGGGGCGACGAAGGTAACGGCGCTGCGAGTGAGACGCGTGAGAAAGAGGCGGCCATTTTTTTTTGTGTTACCGCGAGCCCGACCACGTGCGAGTGGTGGAGGAGATTGGACTGTGAGACGAAAGCGTGCGTGTTTTCGGGGGTGCCGTGAGCGTGGTCCGTCAGATGGGACGCGAACAATTTCTCCGAGGAGTAACGCCTCGACATAGGACTTTAAGGTGTGAGAGTGTGCGTGACCGTGTGTTCCCTTGCATGCCGCGTGCAGTATCAGAGTGCCCTCTTCCCCCATCGCCGAATCGCCATGTACATCGCGTGACAATAAAGTCGGTATAAACACGCGCGGCGTTTCCAAACGTAGACTAAATCGTTACAATTGTACCTTCTCCCGCATGTAAACAATAAACGTTAAGTTATTCTCATCTGCAGTAATAACATTTCAGAAGTGGGATAAAAACGCGTGCCACGCCGCCCGGACCGACGGGTCTCGTGTGCAAAAAAAAAAGGGGAACCTGTGTGAAAGACAGGGCGGCAACCCATGATCAACGCGGACTCTTTTGAAAAATTTGTGCAACGGGTGTACCCCGAAATGCCGTTGAACCACTCTGCGGTGAGGGGTAGGGGTAGAACGGCCGCGACGAACGTTCCAAATGTAACGAACGTTGAGAGGCGCGTAGAGAGGCAAGATGGCGGCCGGCCCGCGTCTAGCGACCGCGTGGCGACGAACGCTCGCGAAAGTGCCCGTGCGGTCGAGGCGTGTGAAGTGCAACCACAAGCATCCGGAACGAACGACGTGGAGGGCGCGAACAACGAGCACTCACGCGAGAGTAGTGTTCCGTGAGTACCGCGTGTTGAACCCTGCGAACAATCCTCAATTAACGAGGGACCCGAAAACGCGCAGTTAGTAAATGCGTTACGAGTCGCGTTAGCTAGCGAAGCACAGGAGCCGGTGCTCCAGTTGCTGGCCCGATTGCTGCCCAGGGAGCAGCCCCAGCCGCGTGAGGTGGGGAAAACGCAGCCGGAAGCGTGCCGCCGATATGCCAGGTGATTACCGATTTATCTCGAGACATCGAAGAATTTAACGGCGAGGCTGACGGCATCAGGGCTAGCGAATGGCTGGAGAATTTGGAGTCCTTGGCTGTGCTCCACCTGTGGTCAGACGACTATCTTCTCACAGCGGCCAGGATGCACCTGAAAGAAGGCGCGAAAGACTGGTACCGTGCAAGGATCGGAGAGCTGCAAACGTGGGGTGAGTTCCGGGAGTCATTTGTCGCAACTTTGCCCGGCGAGACGATGCCTCGACGAGATGGGCAAGGATGAAGGCACGACGACAAGAAAAAGGAGAAAGTTTAACCAGGTATTTCCATGCCAAGGTGCGGCTATGCGCGCCCTTAAATCTCACGTTCGCCGAGGAGCGAGGTGAGATTCTGGCCGGCCTATGGTCACGCGAGTTATGTAACCTCACCTTGCCGTCCTCGCAGTATACGCATGATGCGTTACTGCACAATTTAATATTCTACGAGAAGACGCTAGCAAACCAACGCCGGGAACCAGACCAGCGTGTGGGACGAGGAGCCGGGGGCCCGAGGGGAAGCCAATATCAGCCTAACCGCGGAACGACCGATCGGAGACTGCAAGGGTCCAGCACCAAGGAACAGACGACGGAGACGCCACCAAGAGAGCGCGCCTGTTTCAATTGCCGTAAGCCAGGACATCTATCAAGGGATTGCCCGGAGGAAAGGCGAGCCCCAACGTGTTATCGGTGCAACCAAAAAGGGCACATACGTAGTCAGTGCCCATTGGGGGGGGAGGACGGAACGACCAGCGATGCAAGCAGTGAGTACTGGGCAAGACTGTTCCGCAGCCAAATATTTGAAGGTAGCACGCGTGAACGGTAGAGAGATAGCTGCCCTCGTCGACACCGGAAGCTCAGAGTGCACGCTCAGAATTTCTCGGGTGCAAAGGGGTCAACTAGAAATGGAAGCGACCGGAACGGACCTGAAGCCCTTCGGCCCACCGAATTTCGTAGTACGAAGTTGTGGAACCGTGCGTGCGGATGTCACCGTGGACGGGGTGACGGTTCGCGGGGTGACGATCCAGGTCGTTCCAGATGACGTTCAGAGCGTGGATATGCTCATAGGGCGTACCTTTACGGAGCACCCAGGTGTCGCATTCCGAAAGGAAGGTGACCGCCTTACATTCTCTGAGTGTGCCAGCGAGCCATCCGAGGCGATGGCGCCTTCGACGTCTTTGGCCGCAAAGGGGCATACACTTCTCCTGGCCAACACGATTTCGTTGGTGGAAGTCGTGGGGTGTAGCACCACGGCCACCGTTCCAGTTGCCAATTGGGGTGTAAAAGACCGTACTCTCGCCCCGGGGCAGGTAACAACCAGGGGGAGCATCACCAACGTCCGGACCATCGAGCGACCAGCCACGAGGGAGGACATCCGGGAGGAGGATGTGGTAGTAGGCCCGGGACAACCTGTGGAGGTGGAGCGAGAACTGCGTAAGATGCTGAGCGAGTTCCGGGAGTGTATTGCGCTTAGTTCACGCGAGTTGGGATGTGCTAGGGACGTCGAAATGGAGATTCGGGTGCGGGACAACACGCCACCCGTGCAGTGCAAACCGTACCGCGCAACAGAACGCGAGAGACGGGAAATTCGGGACATACTGGCAGAGTGGCGCGAGGCGGATGTGGTAGTGGACACGGACTCGAAGTATGCCAGTCCGGTTTTGCTCGTAAAAAAAAAATCCGGCGAATCGCGATTGTGCGTCGATTTCCGCAAATTAAACGCGGTAACGGAGAGGTTGCACTTCCCGCTACCAAATATAGATGATCATTTAGCCCGGGTACGCGACAGTTCAATGTTCATTGTGCTTGACCTTGCGCACGGCTATTTACAGATTCCACTGGAGAAGGGATCCCGCGACAAGACGGCAATCATCACACCCGAGGAAACGGTAGAGTTCACGCGCATGATCTTCGGGCTGATAAATGAGCCCGCTTACTTCAGCAAGGTCATGCACAAAGCACTGGGACCACTGAGGGACGACGTGGCTCTATTTTACCTGGACGACATCTCAATCCCCGGCACGAGTTGGCAGGACCTAGGGCCGAAGCTACGCCTGGTGCTAGAAGCCCTGAGGAGGGCTGGACTGACGATCAAGCTAGCCAAATGTCGCTTCCTCTTCGACCGAGTAACATACCTAGGCCATGAAATCTCCGGGAGGGGAATCGAACCCGGGCAGACGAAAATTATGGCGATAAAAGCTCTCTCGCCTCCTAGAAACGCGCACGAGGTACGCCGCTTTCTGGGATTAGTGAGCTTCTTTCGAAAATTTGTGCCGCACTTCGCCCAAACTGCCGCACCGCTGTCGGCGCTACTGAAAAAGAACGTGGTGTTCACTTGGTCCGATCGGCAGCAGGAAGCGTTTGAGGAACTAAAGAGCCGATTGACGGAGCCGCCGGTGCTACGAGCGTTTGATCCGAGAGCGGAAACGGAGGTCCACACGGATGCCAGCGCAATTGGTCTAGCCGGGATGCTGATGCAGCGTGGAGAGGATGGCAAGCTCAGGTTGGTGTATGCCGTGAGTCGGCGTACTACGGAACCGGAGTCGCGGTACCACAGCAGTAAGCTGGAGCTGCTAGCCGTGGTGTGGGCGGTAACGCGACTCCGCCCGATGCTCGCCAACATACACTTCACGATTGTCACCCATTCCCAAGTGTTATGCTTTCTGAGCACGCAGAAAACTTTAAACCCGCAAATCATCCGCTGGAACGACGCCCTAAGCGAGTATGATTGTCGGATCATCCACCGACCTGGTGAGAAGATGACGCACGTGGACGCGCTCAGCCGAGCTCCTGTATTGCCCACGGAGGGTACCGAAGGCGGGCAAATACTTTTGCTGGTTGGCGAGGAGGAGTTGACGCGGATGTACCAGCACAACGATGAGTGGATCCGTCAGAAGAAGGAAATCCTGCGGAAGCCTGAGAAAGCGAGGACGCCGTACGAACGAAGCACCGTGAACGGATTCGAGCTGTGTCGAGGAATGGTATGCAAAAGATACGCAGATCGACTACTCTATGTGATACCGAGGGCTATGAGGAAGAGTGTGGTGGTGCGTTATCATCACCTCAAGAGTCATCCCGGGACGGAGCGTACGGTGACGAGAATTTTGGAGCAGTTCTACTTCCCGAATCTTCGAGGCTACGTCAAGCGCCACGTGCAAGCGTGTTGGACTTGCGCGGTGGGAAAGACGAAGCCGGGGCGCCAAGCGGGCGAGCTGCACCCAATTCCACCCGGAAACCGACCGTTCGCCATCGTGCACGCTGATCATCTGGGGCCGTTCGTCACGAGTCGGCGAGGCAACAAATACGTGCTGGGACTGATTGACAACCTGACGAAGCTCGCATTCCTGCGCGCCGTCAAGGACACGAAGAGTGCGAGCGTCATTCGTCAGCTCGAGGAGTTCGTCGATGGGTTTGGAGCACCGGTCAGGTTGATTACCGACCGAGGGACTTGTTTCACAGCACAAGCGTTTGAGGAATTCTGCAAACGTCACGGGATTCGACACCACTTGAACTCTCCGCGCCACCCGCAGGCGAACGGACAGATCGAGCACCTCAACGCCACCCTGGTTCCTGCGATTCGCGCCAACCTACAGAACGAAGATGGGACCACCTGGGATGCAAACTTGCGCCGCATCCAAAGTGACCTCAACGAGATGAGGAACGCCAGCACGAACATAAGCCCGTTTGAGATGGTCTTCGGATACGTGCCTCACCGCGGGGAAGGTGAGATGCGTAGGCTCGATGTGAACGAGGAGCGCTACACCATGCCGGAGCAGCTTCAGGGTGAAGCGCGTTCGCGGATCCGAGACGCACAACGACGAATGAAGCGGAGGTACGATCGGGGCCGGCACGTAAGTGCTCATTTTGAGCCAGGGAACCTGGTGTTCGGCAAAATTTCTCCTCAAGCGACCGGAGAGTCGACCAAGCTGCAGCCCAAGTATCGGGGCCCGATGGAAGTGACCGAGGTCCTGCCGGGAGATACTTACCGCGTCGCGGACCTGAATGAGTCGGCTGAAGGCAGGAGGTACGCTTCGACGGCGCATGCCGCGCAGCTGAAGCTGTGGACACCAGCGTCAGATGGTGAGAGCAGCGGAAGCAGCAGCGAGTCGGAAGGCGGAGACAACGTCGACCAGGGGACGTCAACACCGAGACCTGCGGAGAGTAACGCACGAAGCAGGCGGGAGCGGCGGCCGCCACGACGCTTCGAGGATTATGTGGCATCATGAGCGCAGGATGTGGGTACAAACCAGAGGAAGGTGGAGAGTAGCTCGAGGACGAGCTAACGCAGGAGTGGCCGAACTGTTAAAGACAGGGTCCCGCGGCCGTTGCTAGGGGATTCGAATTCCCCACGCGAGGGCGCTAGTGCCACCGAGTGGGCGCTGAACGAGGCAGTCGAGAAGCCGAACGAGGGAGGGTGCGCGCGACTCGGGAGAGAGCGAGGCGAGCTGCGTGAGAGAGAAGACGAAAAAGGGGCGACGAAGGTAACGGCGCTGCGAGTGAGACGCGTGAGAAAGAGGCGGCCATTTTTTTTGTGTTACCGCGAGCCCGACCACGTGCGAGTGGCGGAGGAGATTGGACTGTGAGACGAAAGCGTGCGTGTTTTCGGGGGTGCCGTGAGCGTGGTCCGTCAGATGGGACGCGAACAATTTCTCCGAGGAGTAACGCCTCGACATAGGACTTTAAGGTGTGAGAGTGTGCGTGACCGTGTGTTCCCTTGCATATCGCGTGCAGTATCAGAGTGCCCTCTTCCCCCATCGCCGAATCGCCATGTACATCGCGTGACAATAAAGTCACGCGATGTACATGGCGATGTACATGGCGACACGCGCGGCGTTTCCAAACGTAGACTAAATCGTTACAATTGTACCTTCTCCCGCATGTAAACAATAAACGTTAAGTTATTCTCATCTGCAGTAATAACACTATTTATTATAGTGACGGAATTATAGTATATGGAAAAAGGAATTCCGAAATGAACACATGAATGAATATACACAGAAAAATATGTTATCAACAGCGACTAAAGTTTTATCGAAATGTGAGCAAGCTCGACAAAAAATGAACGATTTTAAACATTTTACTTTCACCTCACATTTGGCAAGTTTGTTTGGCTTATTGTATAAGTATTGTATATATTGTATTGTATGAGTATTGTAATTAAGATTATTATGATCCTAATTCTATTGTACTATGTGTTGCAAATTTTACTACATTGCAGTTTGTAGCTAAGTACAAACTCAAAGAAACCCTATTTAATGAGCTATAGCTGCAATTGTGCGAGAGTAAGACTGAGACAGAGAACCCGCCCCTGCAACCACCGTCCCTCATCCAAGATTAGGACACTACCGCAGCGCCACCGCTAAAAGTCGCAGAATATGGTTTCGCTAAGCGACCTACCCCTGCCACTAAAAAACGCCGCAGTTTCCAGACCTGTATGTAAGACCGTGGTCCTAACGCCTTTACTTTATTTCTGTATCTACCGTTGTGTACGTTGAACACTCTTAATAAAAAAAAAACTGTGTGTGGCAACTCCACACGCGTAGGAAGTGAATACTTCGCGTGTTTTTGTATTGATCACTCATTTATCAAAAAGATTTTTTTTTACCACTCTCATATTGCCTAGTGTTCCATTTTTTTAACATTTTTTTTTTTTTCAATTTTCACAATATTTTCTTATATTTTCACATATAACTATCTACAACAATATATCTTTTACAATTACTTACAACAACAATATATTTACACTTATTTACAACATATTACAATACAGTTTTTACAATGTATTTACAAAATGTTTCACAGTCGACTATAGTCGTTTGCTTTACAAATCTAAGGTGGTTATAAGCGAATTGTGATAGCTAAAATATGACACGAAATGTTTCAACGTTACGCCTGAGTCAAGGCGTAACGGTACATATTTTTATATATAGATAACATAGATAACATATTTTTCTGTGTATATTCATTCATGTGTTCATTTCGGAATTCCTTTTTCCATATACTATAATTCCGTCACTATAATAAATAGGTATGTCAACATACGCAGGTGGAATAACGGCGAAAATCCGTGGGTGAGACTGAGACGGAGAACCCTCCTCCGCAACCACCGCCCCTCGTCTAAGATTAGGACGCGACCGCAGCGCCACCGCTAAATTCTAAGAATTATGGCTTCATTAAACGACCTACCCCCACCACGGGAGTTTCCAGCCTGTATGTAAGACCGTGGCTAGGACCATATATGTAGGAGTATTACATATATGGTTAGGAAACATGTCCCATCTAGCCACTGGTACAAAAGTAAATGGTCGTTTACAAAAAAAATACATAGATGCCACCCTATGAGAATGACCAAAGAGGTACAGTAATACAAGTGAGATCCTATGACTTAAACGCACGCTCTTATAGACAGGTCTGGGCACTCCAAGCCCCTTCCTATATAACGCAGCGTGCCCGTCTTGAAGCTTGTGTTTCTCAATTTTTGCACCAAAGACCGGAGCGCTGCAATCTCCGAGGCCGCGCCGGTGTGCAACAAAGAGAGGAATATAGGGCAGCCGTCTTTTTCTCCGTGCGCTAATCAGCTATCGATGGAATGGCTGATTTTGCCAGTCTTGGATAGTGATAAGCAGCCTGCATATTCATTTAAAACTCAGTTATGTCAAGAAAAAATTATATTGCTACTCGCTGATTATGCCAAATAATTTTATACGCTAGATTACTGAGTAACAATGGGACAGTTTATGATTATCAATATTTTATTAATTTTCGTCGTTTCTGTTTAGATTGTTTGGGTATATTCAACGCAAATTAATTATGAACTGTTTTTATAATAGGAAATCTATCATGTTACAAATACATTACAATTAGCATGCTCTTGCAGTACGCTTACACGAAAAAAATAGAAAACGTATGACAGAATCACTTACATTAGCAATGATCTTTCCATTTATATCTTTATGCACGAAAGTGCGCACAATGTCGGAGGGAAGAAAATGTTTTTCGCATATTGAGTGCGCGCTCGTTACGTTTATTCTTGTAGCAGGAATAACGCTCACCGACTTTGCACGTAACTCGTCATTTTGCGGAAAAAGGAACAAAGAGACGCGTTCTTTGTTGCTCGTGTATCCACTTTTACATCCCGGAATTACACGTTTTTTACCCATTTTTCTTTTTTACAATAAATATTTCGAAACACATAACGATAAATTTATACTGAATAAATAATAAAATACTGGCGTAAATATTGAACTGAGTGAACTGTCGAAAGAGGTTAACGGATTGTAAATAACGAAACAGTTACCGCGCATGCGTACTAAGTAGGCCTTTCCCTCACTAGAGCTAGCGGCGAAAATTCACAACATCGGCTTCATTTTCAAGCACGGTTTTACAGCCGAATTGCCCAGACCTGTGTATACGACCGTGCTTAAACGCTATCTTAACTTTAACCTTACATTTCCATTTATGAAAATATATAGTATATAGTATAAAATACTCTTTTAAACATACAAACTTATTGATAGAGAGAATAAACGCTAAAGAAACTGCGAGAGGCGGTTAACACCAGCAGGGAACTCGCAGATACATAACCATATTACACTAAGATGTTGATCTTTGCAAAAAACTTTTCTGCCCTAAGGCCCCGAGTCTCCTGAACACCCGTCCCAACCGAAGAGAAGCCAACGGAGGCGGTACCAGGGGTTTTCGAACCATCTGTAAAAGAACACGCTGATGTGCGCAGTCAATCCTTAAATATGATTTCAAAGGTATTTTTCGGATTTTTGGATGTCTGAATGATCTGGCCCTCTTCAAATGAAACTAACGGTTGGAAGAAAATTTATTCATAGCTATATTGAAAACAAAGTGGTATGTTCGAGGTGTTTAAAAGATGAGCGACCAGACCAAGATCTCGGAAACATTCGATAATGGGAATATTTCCATCCCGATTGGTTATTACTGGATTATCTTCGATCTGCACTATCTCCTCGAGGATGGAAAATAACTTATGGTCACAATTATTGGCAAGTGCCTTAGTCAGGAAATTAGCGCCCAACTATCTAAAACGCAAGGAGAGAGGAGGAAATTTCGTCTCTGCAAGAATAACATTTGTCTGAGTGGAACTCCTGTAGCCTAGTGCCGTTCGTAAAGCCTTGTACTGAATTTTTTCTAATTGGGACGACTGTTGAGGAGAAAGCTTGTGAAATAAAAACGCTTATAAGAAATAAAATAAGAAATAAAATAAGAAAGCTTGTGAAATAAAAACGCTTATAAGAAATAAAATAAGAAATAAAATGAGAAAGCTTGTGAAATGAAAAAATAAAAAATATTTTCGTTTCGAATTATTTGGTGTTATGTATGCAGGCCCATCGATATTATGTTTTTCGATATTTTATTAAATTTGATTTTTTTTTCCATGTATATATATCATCTTCCGAGATGTTCACATTCGTAATTGTTATTTCCGACTTCACAGACTCTAGTACGATTGATCCATCTATATTCGAACATTCGTCATTTTCGAATTCGACATTTCGGCCCATCTGCATATCGATCATTCAACATTTCCCCCACCCCCCCCCCCAGATTGCTCATGAAAGATCACCTTTAACTCTGCTATTAATGAAAGTAATTTGAGTTTATTATGATAAATAAATCCTTTAACGCCAATAGCAGTATTCGTTATGTTTTTGAGCAGCAATGCACTGCAGATATTGTCACAGATGTCTAGGGGAACGGTTTTTTTTGTCTCAATGGTGAGCTCATGAGGAACTAGGAGATTTGCCAGTTCGGAGATGAAAGCGCTGCGTTCTACTTCGTCAACATGCAGGACTGATTGATCTGGGTCAATATCAATTTCTGAAAGGAAATACGGTAAAAAAAATCAATACAACTTTCGAAATATTATGTACAATGAACGTATACAGTAACGTTAAAAATTTGATTTAGTACAGTCGTGCTGTCGCTGAAAAAATCCGGAATCGACGAAAATTAGAAGGCTATTTTTTTGACAGAAAATTTGGTGTGTTTTTACATGAAGTATTCAGGAGGTCGTGTTAAAATTTCATGACGATTAAGAAGCTATTTATTGAACAATTAACATTAACATGTTTCATAGGGACTCAATATCCTTAAGACCGTAGGCCACAGTAACGGGTATAAAATCATGTGCAATTTTAACATTTTTTTTGTTTGCAAATGTGATTCACTCATAAAGTTACTTCTCTAGGTATTCTAATGTAGATTGACGAAAATTTTTGTTCTTTATCTAGGTAAAACATAGTGGATGCTGAATGTCACGCCGCGGAAGGCGTAAAAAAAGATAAAAGAAAATATTTGTAGTCGGCCATTTTGTACATCGAAAAAAATATATATATTTTCTAACAGCTTGATATTCATACTCAATAGATGTGTAATTAATTTAAGGAGGGATTGTCTTTTTTTTTCGCAAAATTTACCGCTTTTTGGGAATTTTTTTGTGAAGAAAGTATACAACGGAAAACTTGTGAAACTTGGCATATAGTTTTATTGATCTGTTTACTACATACAAAAAAATTTTTAAACAATTTCATCAAAAAATCCGCCTCCCACCCCCCTCGACGCGCGATTGTCCTTTTTTGATGGTGTGCACGATTACAGCCTTCACGTCCATCCTGCAACAAAAACCCTTAAAGCATTTTACTTTAGACACATATAGCTATCGTTCGATGAAGGGGAAAAAAAAATTGACGATTTGGTGACGTTCTGAACTTGAAGTATCGATTTTTCGAAAAAAATTGATCGGATTTTTGTTATAAATAAAAAACTGTTAAACGTATTGCTTTTTTGCTTCATCAAACGATAAAAGGATGTCAGCTGAGCATTCTGTCCAAATTGGAAGGCAATCGGTTGAATAGTTTTTGAGAAATCGTGCAGACCATCAAAAAAAGGACCATCGCGCGTCGAGGGGGCCGGGAGGCGGATTTTTTAATGAAATTGTTTAAAAAATTTTTTGTATGTAGTAAACAGATCAATAAAACTATATGCCAAGTTTCACAAGTTTTCCGTTGTATACTTTCTTCACAAAAAAATTCCCAAAAAGCGGTAAATTTTGCGAAAAAAAGACAATCCCCCCTTAAATTAATTACACATCTATTGAGTATAAATATCAAGCTGTTAGAAAATATATATATTTTTTTCGCTGTACAAAGGGGCCGACTACAAATATTTTCTTTTATCTTTTTTTACGCCTTCCGCGGCGTGACATTTAGCATCCACTATGTTTTACCTAGATGAAAAACAAAAACTTTCGTCAATCTACATTAGAATACCTAGAGATGTAACTTTATGAGTGAATCACATTTTCAAACAAAAAAAATGTTGAAATTGCACATGATTTTATACCCGTTACTGTGGCCTACGGTCTTAAGGATGTTGAGTCCCTATGAAACATGTTAATGTTAATGGTTCAATAAATAGCTTCTTAATCGTCATGAAATTTTAACACGACCTCCTGAATACTTCATGTAAAAACACACCAAATTTTCTGTCAAAAAAATAGCCATCTTCTAATTTTCGTCGATTCCGGATTTTTTCAGCGACAGCACGACTGTACTAAATCAAATTTTTTACGTTTCTGTATACGTTCATTGTACATAATATTTCGAAAGTTGTATTGATTTTTTTTACAGTATTTCCTTTCAGAAATTGATATTGACCCAGATCAATCAGTGCTGCATGTTGACGACGTAGAACGCGGCGCTTTCATCGCCGAACTGGCAAATCTCCTAGTTCCTCATGAGCTAACCATTGAGACAAAAAAAACCGTTCCCCTAGACATCTGTGACAATATCTGCAGAGCATTGCTGCTCAAAAACATAACGAATACTGCTATTGGCGTTAAAGGATTTATTTATCATAATGAACTCAAATTACTTTCATTAATAGCAGAGTTAAAGGTGATCTTTCATGAGCAATCTGGGGGGGGGGGGGGAAATGTTGAATGATCGATATGCAGATGGGCCGAAATGTCGAATTCGAAAATGACGAATGTTATATAGTTGGATCAATCTTACTAGAGTCTGTGAAGTCGAAAATAACAATTACGAATGTGAACATCTCGGAAGTTGATATATATACATCGAAAAACAAAAATCAAATTTAATAAACTATCGAAAAACATAATATCGATGGGCCTGTATACATAACACCAAATAATTCGAAACGAAAATATTTTTTATTTTTTTATTTCACAAGCTTTCTTATTTTATTTCTTATTTTATTTCTTATAAGCGTTTTTATTTCACAAGCTTTCTCCTCAACAGTCGTCCCAATTAGAAAAAATTCAGTACAAGGCGTTACGAACGGCACTAGGCTACAGGAGTTCCACTCAGACAAATGTTATTCTTTCAGAGACGAAATTTCCTCCTCTCTCCTTGCGGTTTAGATAGTTGGGCGCTAATTTCCTGACTAAGGCACTTGCCAATAATTGTGACCATAAGTTATTTTCCATCCTCGAGGAGATAGTGCAGATCGAAGATAATCCAGTAATAACCAATCGGGATGGAAATATTCCCATTATCGAATGTTTCCGAGATCTTGGTCTGGTCGCTCATCTTTTAAATACCTCGAACATACCACTTTGTTTTCAATATAGCTATGAATCAATTTTCTTCCAACCGTTAGTTTCATTTGAAGAGGGCCAGATCATTCAGACATCCAGAAATCCGAAAAATACCTTTGAAATCATATTTAAGGATTGACTGCGCACATCAGCGTGTTCGTTTACAGATGGTTCGAAAACACCTGGTACCGCCTTCGTTGGCTTCTCTTCGGTTGGGACGGGTGTTCAGGAGACTCGGGGCTTTAGGGCTGAAAAGTTTTTTGTAAAGATCAACATCTTAGTGTAATATGGTTATATATCTGCGAGTTTCCTGCTGTTGTTAACTGCCTCTCGCAGTTTCGTTTGCGTTTATTCTCTCTATCAATAAGTTTGTATGTTTAAAAGAGTATTTTATACTATATACTATATATTTTCATAGATGGAAATGTAAGGTTAAAGTTAAGATAGCGTTTAAGCACGGTCGTATACACAGGTCTGGGCACTCCGGCTATAAAACCGTGCTTGAAAATGAAGCCGATGTTGTGAATTTTCGCCGCTAGCGCTAGTGAGGGAAAGGCCTACTTAGTACGCATGCGCGGTAGCTGTTTCTTTATTTACAATCCGTTAACCTCTTTCGACAGTTCACTCAGTTCAATATTTACGCCAGTATTTTATTATTTATTCGGTATAAATTTATCGTTATGTGTTTCGAAATATTTATTGTAGAAAAGAAAAATGGGTAAAAAACGTGTAATTCCGGGATGTAAAAGTGGATACACGAGCAACAAAGAACGCGTCTCTTTGTTCCTTTTTCCGCAAAATGACGAATTACGTGCAAAGTCGGTGAGCGTTATTCCTGCTACAAGAATAAACGTAACGAGCGCGCACTCAATATGCGAAAAACATTTTCTTCCCTCCGACATTGTGCGCACTTTCGTGCATAAAGATATAAATGGAAAGATCATTGCTAATGTAAGTAATTTTGTCATACGTTTTCTATTTTTTTCGTGTAAGCGTACTGCAAGAGCATGCTAATTGTAATGTATTTGTAACATGATAGATTTCCTATTATAAAAACATTTCATAATTAATTTGCGTTGAATATACCCGAACAATCTAAACAGAAACGACGAAAATTAATAAAATATTGATAATCATAAACTGTCCCATTGTTACTCAGTAATCTAGCGTAAAAAATCATTTGGCATGCTCAGCGAGTAGCAATATAATATTTTCTTGACATTACTGATGTTTTAAATGAATATGCAGGTTGCTTATCACTATCCAAGACTGGCAAAATCAGCCATTCCATCGATAGCTGATTAGCGCTCGGAGAAAAAGACGGCTGCCCTCTATTCCTCTCTTTGTTGCACACCGGCGCCGCCTCGGAGATTGCAGCGCTCCGGTCTTTGGTGCACCAATTGAGAAACACAGGCTTTAAGACGGTCACGCTGCGTTATATAGGAAGGGGCTTGGAGTGCCCAGACCTGTCTATAAGACCGTGCGTTTAAGTCATAGGATCTCACTTGTATTACTGTACCTCTTTGGTCATTCTCATAGGGTGGCATCTATGTATTTTTTTTGTAATCGACCATTTACTTTTGTACCAGTGGCTAGATGGGACATGTTTCCTAACCATATATGTAATATTCCTACATATATGGTCCTAGCCACGGTCTTACATACAGGCTGGAAACTCCCGTGATGGGGGTAGGTCGTTTAATGAGGCCATAATTCTTAGAGTTTAGCGGTGGCGCTGCGGTCGCGTCCTAATCTTAGACGAGGGGCGGTGGTTGCGGAGGAGGTTCTCCGTCTCAGTCTCACCCACGGATTTTCGCCGTTATTCCACCTGCGTATGTTGACATACCTATTTATTATAGTGACGGAATTATAGTATATGGAAAAAAGAATTCCAAAATGAAGACATGAATGAATATACACAGAAAAATATGTTATCAGCAGCGACTAAAGTTTTATCGAAATGTGAGCAAGCTCGACAAAAAATGAACGATTTTAAACATTTTACTTTCACCTCAGATTTGGCAAGTTTGTTTGGCTTATTGTATAAGTATTGTATATATTGTATTGTATGAGTATTGTAATTAAGATTATTATGATCCTAATTCTATTGTACTATGTGTTGCAAATTTTACTATATTGCAGTTTGTAGCTAAGTACAAACTCAAAGAAACCCTATTTAATGAGCTATAGCTGCAATTGTGCGAGAGTAAGACTGAGACAGAGAACCCGCCCCTGCAACCACCGTCCCTCATCCAAGATTAGGACACTACCGCAGCGCCACCGCTAAAAGTCGCAGAATATGCCTTCGCTAAGCGACCTACCCCCAACACTAAAAAACGCCGGAGTTTCCAGACCTGTATGTAAGACCGTGGTCCTAACGCCCTTACTTTATTTCTGTATCTAACGTTGTGTACGTTGAACACTCTTAATAAAAAGAAAACTGTGTGTGTGGCAACTCCACACGGGTAGGAAGTGAATACTTCGCGTGTTTTTGTATTGATCACTCATTTATCAAAAAGATTTTTTTTGACCACTCTCATATTGCCTAGTGTTTCATTTTTTTAACATTTTTTTTTTCAATTTTCACAATATTTTCTTATATTTTCACATATAACGATCTACAACAATATATCTTTTACAATTACTTACAACAACAATATATTTACACTTATTTACAACATATTACAATACAGTTTTTACAATTTATTTACAAAATGTTTCACAGTCGACTATAGTCGTTTGCTTTACAAATCTAAGGTGGTTATAAGCGAACTGTGATAGCTAAAATATGACACGAAATGTTTCAACGTTACGCCTGAGTCAAGGCGTAACGTTACATATTTTTATATATAGATAACATAGATAACATATTTTTCTGTGTATATTCATTCATGTGTTCATTTCGGAATTCCTTTTTCCAAATACTATAATTCCGTTACTATAATAAATAGGTATGTCAACATACGCAGGTGGAATAACGGGGAAAATCCGTGGGTGAGACTAGGATGGAGAACCCTCCTCCGCAACCACCGCCCCTCGTCGAAGATTAGGATGCGACCGCAGCGCCACCGCTAAACTCTAAGAATTATGGCTTCATTAAACGACCTACCCCCACCACGGGAGTTTCCAGCCTGTATGTAAGACCGTGGCTAGGACCATATATGTTGGAGTATTACATATATGGTTAGGAAGCATGTCCCATCTAGCCACTGGTACAAAAGTAAATGGTCGTTTACAAAAAAAATACATAGATGCCACCCTATGAGAATGACCAAAGAGGTTCAGTAATACAAGTGAGATCCTATGACTTAAACGCACGGTCTTATAGACAGGTCTGGGCACTCCAAGCCCCTTCCTATATAACGCAGCGTGACCGTCTTAAAGCCTGTGTTTTTCAATTTGTGCACCAAAGACCGGAGCGCTGCAATCTCCGAGGCCGCGCCGGTGTGCAACAAAGAGAGGAATATAGGGCAGCCGTCTTTTTCTCCGTGCGCTAATCAGCTATCGATGGAATGGCTGATTTTGCCAGTCTTGGATAGTGATAAGCAACCTGCATATTCATTTAAAACATCAGTTATGTCAAGAAAAAATTATATTGCTACTCGCTGAGCATGCCAAATGATTTTTTACGCTAGATTACTGAGTAACAATGGGACAGTTTATGATTATCAATATTTTATTAATTTTCGTCGTTTCTGTTTAGATTGTTTGGGTATATTCAACGCAAATTAATTATGAACAGTTTTTATAATAGGAAATCTATCATGTTACAAATACATTACAATTAGCATGCTCTTGCAGTACGCTTACACGACAAAAATAGAAAACGTATGACAGAATTACTTACATTAGCAATGATCTTTCCATTTATATCTTTATGCACGAAAGTGCGCACAATGTCGGAGGGAAGAAAATGTTTTTCGCATATTGAGTGCGCGCTCGTTACGTTTATTCTTGTAGCAGGAATAACGCTCACCGACTTTGCACGTAACTCGTCATTTTGCGGAAAAAGGAACAAAGAGACGCGTTCTTTGTTGCTCGTGTATCCACTTTTACATCCCGGAATTACACGTTTTTTACCCATTTTTTTTTTTTTACAATAAATATTTCGAAACACATATCGATAAATTTATACTGAATAAATAATAAAATACTGGCGTAAATATTGAACTGAGTGAACTGTCGAAAGAGGTTAACGGATTGTAAATAAAGAAACAGTTACCGCGCATGCGTACTAAGTCGGCCTTTCCCTCACTAGCGCTAGCGGCGAAAATTCACAGCATCGGCTTCATTTTCAAGCATGGTTTTACAGCCAGAGTGCCCAGACCTGTGTATACGACCGTGCTTAAACGCTATCTTAACTTTAACCTTACATTTCCATTTATGAAAATATATAGTATATAGTATAAAATACTCTTTTGAACATACGAACTTATTGATAGAGAGAATAAACGCTAACGAAACTGCGAGAGGCAGTTAACAACAGCAGGAAACTCGCAGATATATAACCATCTTACACTAAGATGTTGATCTTTGCAAAAAACTTTTCTGCCCTAAAGCCCCGAGTCTCCTGAACACCCGTCTCAACCGAAGAGAAGCCAACGGAGGCGGTACCAGGTGTTTTCGAACCATCTGTAAAAGAACACGCTGATGTGCGCAGTCAATCCTTAAATATGATTTCAAAGGTATTTTTCGGATTTTTGGATGTCTGAATGATCTGGCCCTCTTCAAATGAAACTAACGGTTGGAAGAAAATCGATTCATAGCTATATTGAATACAAAGTGGTATGTTCGAGGTATTTAAAAGATGAGCGACCAGACCAAGATCTCGGAAACATTCCATAATGGGAATATTTCCATCCCGATTGGTTATTACTGGATTATCTTCGATCTGCACGATCTCCTCGGTGATGGAAAATAACTTATGGTCACAATTATTGGCAAGTGCCTTAGTCAGGAAATTAGCGCCCAACTATCTCAAACGCAAGGAGAGAGGAGGAAATTTCGTCTCTGCAAGAATAACATTTGTCTGAGTGGAACTCCTGTAGCCTAGTGCCGTTCGTATCGCCTTGTACTGAATTTTTTCTAATTGGGACGACTGTTGAGGAGAAAGCTTGTGAAATAAAAACGCTTATAAGAAATAAAATAAGAAATAAAATAAGAAAGCTTGTGAAATAAAAACATAAAAAATATTTTCGTTTCGAATTATTTGGTGTTATGTATACAGGCCCATCGATATTATGTTTTTCGATATTTTATTAAATTTGATTTTTGTTTTTCGATGTATATATATCAACTTCCGAGATGTTCACATTCGTAATTGTTATTTTCGACTTCACAGACTCTAGTAAGATTGATCCATCTATATTCGAACATTCGTCATTTTCGAATTCGACATTTCGGCCCATCTGCATATCGATCATTCAACATTCCCCCCCTCCCCCCCAGATTGCTCATGAAAGATCACCTTTAACTCTGCTATTAATGAAAGTAATTTGAGTTTATTATGATAAATAAATCCTTTAACGCCAATCGCAATATTCGTTATGTTTTTGAGCAGCAATGCACTGCAGATATTGTCACAGATGTCTAGGGGAACGGTTTTTTTGGTCCCAATGGTGAGCTCATGAGGAACTAGGAGATTTGCCAGTTCGGCGATGAAAGCGCCACGTTCTACTTCGTCAACATGCAGGACTGATTGATCTGGGTCAATATCAATTTCTGAAAGGAAAAACGGTAAAAAAAATCAATACAACTTTCGAAATATTATGTACAATGAACGTATACAGAAACGTAAAAAAATTGATTTTTGATTGATTAATGAAGCCATAATTCTTAGAGTTTAGCGGTGGCGCTGCGGTCGCGTCCTAATCTTAGACGAGGGGCGGTGGTTGCGGAGGAGGGTTCTCCATCTCAGTCTCACCCACGGATTTTCGCCGTTATTCCACCTGCGTATGTTGACATACCTAATTATTATAATGACGGAATTATAGTATATGGAAAAAGGAATTCCGAAATGATCACATGAATGAATATACACAGAAAAATATGTTATCAACAGCGACTAAAGTTTTATCGAAATGTGAGCAAGCTCGACAAAAAATGAACGATTTTAAACATTTTACTTTCACCTCAGATTTGGCAAGTTTGTTTGGCTTATTGTATAAGTATTGTATATATTGTATTGTATGAGTATTGTAATTAAGATTATTATGATCCTAATTCTATTGTACTATGTGTTGCAAATTTTACTATATTGCAGTTTGTAGCTAAGTACAAACTCAAAAAAACCCTATTTAATGAGCTATAGCTGCAATTGTGCGAGAGTAAGACTGAGACAGAGAACCCGCCCCTGCAACCACCGTCCCTCGTCCAAGATTAGGACACTACCGCAGCGCCACCGCTAAAAGTCGCAGAATATGGCTTCGCTAAGCGACCTACCCCCACCACTAAAAAACGCCGGAGTTTCCAGACCTGTATGTAAGACCGTGGTCCTAACGCCTTTACGTTATTTCTGTATCTAACGTTGTGTACGTTGAACACTCTTAATAAAAAAAACTCTCTGTGTGGCAACTCCACACGCGTAGGAAGTGAATACTTCGCGTGTGTTTGTATTGATCACTCATTT
This sequence comes from Ophion costatus, assembly GCA_951751655.1. Classification (NCBI taxonomy): domain Eukaryota; kingdom Metazoa; phylum Arthropoda; class Insecta; order Hymenoptera; family Ichneumonidae; genus Ophion; species Ophion costatus. The sequence goes on along the minus strand of OX632366.1, from coordinate 4,533,754 downwards.
ATCAAAAAGATTTTTTTTGACCACTCTCATATTGCCGTGTTTCATTTTTTTAACATTTTTTTTTTTTTTTAATTTTCACAATATTTTCTTATATTTTCACATATGTACATAGCCTCAATACGGTGAACAACAGAGTGAGTCATTGAAAACGTCCGTTACTCAGTTGCTGATAGCTGTTCTTTTCCTGCGTTTTGGACACAGTACGTTCTCGATAAATTGAAAGCATATTCTTTTTAAGTGGTAAAGTGGTGCATCGTACGGAATTGTCAATCCGGTAGCAAAACTGAAGCCAAGTGCTCCATGTTACACATACCAACAGGCACAGTGATGTGGAAAAAGTGGGACGTGCCTACTCCGGAAACTGTTAAGCTAAAACGGACAGTCGTTGTGTGAAAAACCGTTCGATAACAACGATATTCCTCGAGAATGGGTAAAGCTTGATGCAAATGGGCAGAAAATTGCACAGCCGAGTTAACTGAAAAAAATTGCTTGTGGATTCAAGTTTTCTTACGCAAATTTTTTCCATTTATATTTTTATTAAATTGCATAAAAAATGCGCGAATGAACGATGGAAGAAAAAAATTGAGATAAATTGAGATAAGTACAATGTGACAGCTTCAAAATCGTATGCATATAGTTATTGACCCCCCCCCCCCGGCCGCGCAGCGGGTATTACAATTGGAACTAATCTAGTGGCGACTAGTGCTTATCCAGAAGAATTATCTTCAGTGCTGTTCTCACGAATTTCGAAAAAATCATTTGTATGGAACCATTTTCCCGACATCTAAAGCAGTAAGTACAAGAAGCTACACAAATAAATCTTAAGACGGAATGACACCCGATGCGAAACTTCGATGCGGCCCCGGCTTCCGACCGGTAGGGCAGAACTCAATCAAGCTTCTGCGCCCCACCGGCGGATATCATCGCGCGCGTTCGTCGCCGACGCGCGCGGAGACATTGCGTCTCGCCTACCAAGGGCCTCGACACGCTCCGCAACGCATGTGTGCGTGCGTATCGGTGCGCGTCTACACCAAGGTGCGGAGAGACGTTATTGGCGCTGCCACGGGCCTCGATGCGCGTCGTCTGCAGACAACGCGGCGAGCGCCGCGCGCGGAATTCTCGTGAACTGAGCACGTCGAAGTTCGGGCGACATTTGCTCGCAATTATCAACAATTACATGACAAATCTAGATTACCACTTTTCTCCTAAGATATGCAACGAAGTGCAGTGATTGAGAGCTCAAATTGTTCGTTTCGCATACATTCATTTTTTGTTTTGTCAATGGCATTTTGTTTACAAACACAAGCTGTTTGATTTGTATTTTATTTTTTATTCGTATTATTTGGCCAAAGTTATCATTCATGCAAATTCTGCGAATAAGATTTTTATTTCTTATTAAAGGATAATGTTAATGGAACCCGCTATTTTTTTGCATTAACATTTTCACAAAATGCTATAGACTCGCCCTTCCCACCGCCCATTCCTTGTTCCTCCACACTCCTGATGGAAGATAACCACTACCTTCACGTGGTTTCCATCGGGAATTTCGAGTCACGCTTGCTGATTATTAATAATACAGTATGTTTGTTTAATGTCTCTGCTTAACAATTTATCAACGCATGCCATCATAGTAACATATGTTATCATGATAACATGAAAAAAATTCGTGAATTGAAATTGGCTAAGAGTGGTTAATCATGGCGTATCTTCTAGAGGCTTCACTCTTGTGATATGCGAAATACATTTTGGAACCATACGAGCGGATCGTTCAATCGTTCGCTGAATGGAACGCTCAGAGGGAACAATGCAATAAAATCAAATAAAATGGTCGGCTCCGGAATTTTAACTTCTAACATCTTATTTTATTTTGCCTTGCATTTTCAGTAGCGTAGATTTTACATTTTTGCACCATGCACGTTTATTCGATCTCTTTATAATGTTTCCGTGCCAACCAATCAAGGGTTTATCGAAACGGTAAGTACCAATGAAAAATTGTCAAATGACACGAGACAAACGACGGAGAAAGGTGCAAAAAAAAACGCTTGCGCGATAATCGGAACCACAAATGCGAAGTATACTCATAGCGTTCGACACTAAAATACTTTGTACACGTATTTCTTTTCTTTTTTATCCTCCTGTGACGACGGAATCTATCAGTCCGCCGTTTCGCAGCACAATTTTTTTGTTTTTGCCAGGGCAAACAATTTCTAATCGCATTCAATTGACGTTTCAAACTCTTTCGTAATGGCGATATTTACGGATATTATTGTCAATATTTTCTTATTTCGGTTGAGACTTACTAAGGAAATGCAAGATGTCGTTTCTTGCGATTATTCGTTTTACTTGACACCAAGCAGATACTCGGCGACTCCGAAATAATAGACGGTCTGAGCAATTCCAAAGAGTGGCGCGATGACGATCATACGACAGGCACCGCCTTTGAAAAATGCGGTAGGCCCCTCGTTCTTCAACGAGTTCCTGAAAGGAATTCGAGAGATCGATGAGCAATCTTTTCGCATGTAGAATCAATAGAACGACGACTTTGATCCTGGGTGCGAGAAACGCGAACTAGCCCGTAACCGATGCAATCGAACACACCGTTGTACGTCGGCTCTCCGGGCGCTTTGTTTCTCGGTTGGAGTGGAGATTTGATGAGGTTGGAAGGATTCATCATGAGAGCTGCGGTCGAACCGGCACAACAATCGACTAGGAACGAACACCAAAATACAGCTGCAAAAAGTCACATTCGAGTTATTCAATTATTGAATTAAATGGTGCAAAAAATGGAAATCTCACGATTGTGAACAATACAAACTTACAAGAGCCATCCTTGCATTTAGGTCCGATACCGTTTGATCTCGCGAAAAGTAGGAAATATATGACGGAAAAGGTAACGTCTCTGAGGGCGGTTGCGCCTGTGCCCTGACAAAGTCCTAAAAGTCCTTTTTTTTCCAACAAGTCGTTCGTCAGCAATCAGGCTGACACCTTAGGCAGTGCTTGGCCAGCTCTGAAAAAAAATAAAAATTTACTTTAGCTACACGAGGCAAGAAAATCTCAAACGGGGAATAATTCGTTTTCACGAAGCATCATAATTGATGTCACGACAAAGATTTTAATTTAATAAATTTCGATTTTTAGTACTCTTCGGTCGTCACACTTTAAAGTCCTGTAACAGACTTTACCATGGCGACCACGTGTCCAGTATCCCGCATCTTAATTATCAGCAAATCCATAGGAGTCGTAACGACTATTTGGCAGGTCCCGGCCAAGCCACCGGCCAACGTTTTCCGTCTAAGTAGCAACATTTGTCTGCATATTGTGATAAGAATATGTAGCAGAGAACTATTTTCTTTTCCATCGTGACTGAAGTATCTCGCAAGGTATGGACGTCATTATAAGCTACCGAGCTATGTACAGCGCCACGATGAGATGAGACGATACAAATAACAAGCAAACTTATGTATCAGGTAGGAAATAAAACTATGGCGCGGTTGAGGAAAAATTTGCGAGTGAGAAAAGAGAAAGAAAAATACTGCAGCTTAATGCAGTGTATTACCGTAATGTTGTGTATAACTCGACACGCTAAGCTGCTAAGAATGGGCATGTGTGGGAGGAGTCAGGCGGGCGACTCTACTCCAACATAATGCTTGATGAAAGAAGAAATGTAGGCATAACAATCGACTATGCTCTACTGAATTACCTGAGCACGTGGCATAGTGCAAATCGTCGCACTCCACGCAACGCATTTCCCGATTTCGAAACAGCGTCCTGCTTCTCAGTCACCCACTGCACAAAGTTTCAGCATTCACCAGGAAAACAACAATGATTAATATAAAAGAAAATACTTCCCCAAAGTTTTTTATTGATTACATAGAAATTGAGAACTAACAAACGATGAAAAGTGACTAACAATCACTAACATTCTACTATCAATCGAATAAAATGATAAGAATCAATGTTTTGCTGAAATTGGCGAGTTCCATGTGCACACCGGTAAGCAGCTGTCGCAGCGATGCTGCCAACGTCCGCGACATACAGCGCGCGCCGGGGCCGAAAAGTTTTTCAGCGATCAAATAAAAATAAAACTCTAACAAACGATGAAAATTAACTAACAATCATTAACATTCTTCTAACAATCTAATAAAATAATAGGAATCAATGTTTTGCTGAAATTTACGAGTTAAATGTGCAAACCCGTAGACAACTGTCGCGGCGATGCTGCCAACCTCCGCGACACGCAGCGCGCACTAGGGCCGAAAAGTTTTTCAGCGATTAAACAAAAATGGAACTCTAACAAACGATGAAAATTAACTAACATTCACTACCGATTGCCTAACAATGTAATGGAATGACAAGAATCAACGTGTTCCGGAAATTGACGAGTTACATGTGCAAACCCGTAAGCAGCTGTTGCGACGATGCTGCCAACCTGTGCGACATGCAGCGCGCTCTAGCGCCGAAAAGTTTTTCAGCGATTTAATAAAAATGGAGCTCTAACAAACGATGAAACTTAACTAACAATCACTAGCGATAGTCTAACAATCTAATGGAAAGATACGAGTTAACGTTTTGCAGAAATTGACGGCGTACATGTGCAAACCCGTAAGCAGCTGTCGCGAAGATGCTGCCAACCTCCGCGACATGCAGAGCGCACTAGGGCCGAAAAGTGTTTCAGCGATTAAATAAAAATGATGCTCTAACAAACGATGAAAATTAACTAACAATCACTAGCGATCGTCTAACAATCTAAGAGAATGATAAGAGTCAACGTTTTGCGGAAATTGACGCGGTTCACGTGCAAACCCGTAAGCAGCTGTCGCGGCGATGCTGCCAACCTCCGCGACATGAAGCGTGCTCTAGCACCGAAAAGTTTTTCGGCGATTAAATAAAAATGGAGCTCTAACAAACGATGAAAATTCTCTAACAATCACTAACATTCGTCTGATAATGTAATAGAAGACAAGAATCAACGTTTTGTGGAAATTGATGTCTTACATGTGCAAACCCGTAAGCCGCTGTCGCGGCGATGCAGCCAACCTTCGTGACCTGCAGCGCGCTCTAGCGCCGAAAAGTTTTTCAGCGATTAAATAAAAATGGAGCTCTAACAAACGATAGAAATTAACTAACAATCACTAGCGATTGTCAAACTATCTATTAGAATGATAAGAACCAACGTTTTGCTCAAATTAACGAGTTACATGCGCAAAGCCGTCAACAGCGGTCGCGACGATGCTGCCAACCTTCGCGACATGCAGCGCGCTCTAGAGCCGAAAAGTGTTTCAGCGATTAAATAAAAATGATGCTCTAACAAACGATGAAAATGAACTAACAATCCCTAGCGATCGTCTAACAATCTAATAGAATGATGAAAGTCAACGTTGTGCGGTAATTGATGCGGTACATGTGCAAAACCGTAAGCAGCTGTCGCGGCGATGCTGCCAACCTTAGCGACCTGCAGCGCGCTCGAGGGCCGAAAAGTTTTTCAGCGATAAAATAAAAATGGAGCTCTAAGAAAAGATGAAAATTAGCTAACAATCACTAGCGATCGTCTAACAAACTAATGGAATGATAAGAATCAACGTTTTGCGGAAATTGACGAGTGAAATGCGCCGCAAACCCGTTAGCCGCTGTCGCGGCGATGCTGCCAACCTCCGCGACATGAAGCGTGCTCTAGCGCCGAAAAGTTTTTCGGCGATTAAATAAAAATGGAGCTCTAACAAACGATGAAAATTCTCTAACAATCACTAACATGCGTCTGACATTGTAATAGAATAACTAGAATCAACGTTTTGTGGAAATTTACGAGTTACATGTGCAAACCCGTAAGCAGCTGTCGCGGCGATGCTGCCAACCGCCTCGACATGCAGTGCGTCCTAGTGCCGAAAAGTTTTTCAGCGATTAAATAAAAATGGAATTCTAACAAACGATGAAAATTCACTAACAATCACTAACATTCGTCTAACAACCGAATAGAATTATAAGAATCAACGTTTTGCTGAAATTGACGAGTTACATTTCCACAGCCTCAAGTGTTCGTTGCGGTGATGCTGACATCTTCACGTCGCTCGCAGCGCGCTCTAGGGCCGAAAAGTTTTTCATTAATTTAATAATAATTGGGCTCTAACAAACGATTTAAACCGACTAACAATCACTAACAAACGACTAACAATCGATTGGTCACGAAAAAAAGTTCGAAATCACTAGAAACCCATTTTCTGCGGCTAACTTTGGCATAAATTTGTTTTTTGTTTTATTCAATAAATAAAGTCTAACAAACGCTGGGTTTTGTCGAACAAACACTAACAAACGACTAACAATCGATTGGCGTAAAAAAAAATTCGATATTTCCACAGTCGGCGGCTAAGTTTATGGAGCTGACGACCACCCCCGCCGCCAATATTTGATTTAGTTGTAAGACCTGTATGTAAAACCGTGTCCACGGAAATCCAGTTATTAGTGGGTGGTGGTTTCACCGCGTGCGTCGCTGCTCATCACCGAACCGAAATGAACTGAACGACAAGAACGCAACCGACGCCATCCGCCATCCAGGGAGACTAGAGTAAAGGAGTGGACACCTGTGTGCTAACTATGCGGCTCCAAAATCAAGGAAAATAAGAGTTTGTAGGTGGCGTTGCAATCGGTTTTCCCTTATATATAGATATACTCTCTTGCTACGCTTTCCGTCGGCTACATGCGCATGCCTACAACCTTTAGGTACAAGTATTACTATACATCGGGGAATCGCAAACGCAGTGCCTCTTGCGGTCACTTATAAGTCAGGATTTTGGGGCCGTCTTTCGCTGCTTATCTCCTATGGAGTGTCCACTCCTTTACTCTAGTCTCTCTGCGCCATCAATGATTCCCGCTTGTCATCCATGTTGGAATAAAGCGTGTACGGACCGTGCGGGCTAACGAATTTCGCGCTTAATAAACAATAATTGTATCTCGGTTTAAAATATAGTTATCGTGATCTGCGGCGAAAACTATCGAACGAGTGTTATGTATTTTCTGATGTTTATAAATAAATTTTGTTTGTTACTGCTTCCGCAACGAAAAGAAAACATATCAACTGAATTTCGGTATTTCGTCATTATTTTTTATCTGTACAGCGTATCATCAGTGGGAATATGATGTGTGATAATTTGCAAAACCTCAGTCATGATCGAAAATTCTGATCAATTTTTCTTGTGTCTATAAATGCATTTTGTTAGTTACCGCTTCCACAACAAAAAAACCATATTGACTCAATTACTGTATTTCGTTACTATTATTTATCTGTACAGCGTATATAATATGTGAATATCCCAGGTAGCAAAATGTTGTCCATATGGCATTCGAAAGATATGCGAAACGGATACGGATAACTTTTTGGTTGTCCAAAAAGGCGCCGTTTTGTATTACAAAACGTAGCACTTATGTCCGCTTGGTAGATAACTTATTCGTGTCCGATAGTTAACTATACGGCAACTTTTAATGGTTAACAATGTGTCAACAAAAGATTAACTCTTATTGGTTGTCGGTATGTTAGCGTAAAGTCACCAAATCGATATATCCGAAAGCTATCCTCTTAAAGGCACGAAAATGCCAAGATCCCACTGCCATCTGAAAGTCGTCCGATAGGCATCCGAATAAGGTTGACAAAACGACATCTAAACGGCATCGAAGAGTGCTATCAAAAAGATATCTATTTATTGGCGATATATATATATATATATATATATATATATATATATATATATATATATATATATATATATATATATAATATCATATCCACTTTATAAAAATTAACCTATTAATAGTCTAGAATATTTAATATAGCTCAATATTCTAGACTGTGGATAAGTTAATTTTTATAATATAGAAATTGATAAGATATTGTAACGTCGGTTTCGACGTGGGCTAGGTCATTATAAATAAAACATGAATTAATTCATCATAAGTGAAATATAATTTAATATTATAAAAACGGTGCAGTCGTTATTGGACTTCTCTCCCGATACGGTCACGTCTTCTGGTGGTTGCCATGCTCCAAACGATCCATTGGATAACCTCAAAAGCAGACGTACGCTTTTAGAATAAAAAGACAGTACATTGAATACATATATGTACTCACAGAGGCGAAAAGAATATTAGGCTAAAAGGCACGGAACGTATATATATTTCAACACCTTTATTTTTTCAACTACTTGTTGTTACGGAAAATTTTTTGCCGGTGAAATGAAATATGACACGCAACATTCGCACTATGATAAAAGTGATCCATTGGATGTCATCTTTAGGACAACATTTGGATGACGTTTTACTATTTCCCGCCAATACTGAATATCTTAAAAGACATCATATTATCGATAACTGAAAGATGTCATGAAAAAGACGTCTTATGTAATTCGTTTTTATGGTATCATTTGGACAACGTTGAAATAGATACAATAGATCACAGTAAATAGATAACTTTCCGATATCCTAAAAAAGTCATCAATTGGATAATAATTTAGGATGCCTTTGAGATATCCATTTTCATCGCCGAAAGATACCATAAAAAAGATAACTTTACGGCAGCATTATACGGGATGTCATTTGAAAGATGTCGAATAGTTAACTTACGGTCATGTCTTAAAGGTAACCTGGGAACGGCAACTTATCGATGTCAATTGGACATTTATGCTGCCTGGGGATGTGTGATCACTTGTAAAAGCTTTATCTGGATTCAAAATTCTCATGAATTTTCTTGTATGTAGAAATAAATTTTGTTTGTTACTGCTTCCGCAACGAAAAAAAACATATTGACTTAATTTCTGCATTTAGTTATTATTCTTTGTCTGTACAGCGTATCATAACGTGTGATAATTTGTAGAGGTTTTGTCTAGATTCAAAATCATTATGAATTTCGTCAGAGTCATAAACTCCCATGAATTTTCGTGTATCTAGAAATAAATTTTGTTTGCTACTACTTCTGCAACGGAAAAAGACCATATTGACTTAATTTGTGTATTTCGTTATTATTCTTTATCTGTATAGTGTATCATAATGAGTGATAATTTATAGAAGTTTTGTCCAGATTCAAAATTCTTATAAATTTTCTTATGTCTATAAATGAATTTTGTTTGTTACTGCTTCCTCAGCGAAAAAAAACATTGACTTAATTTCTGTATTTCATTATTATCCTTTATATCTACCGCGTATCATGATGTCTGGTCATTTGTAAAAGTTTTGTCTGGATTCAAAATTCTCATGAATGTTCTTGGGTCTATAAATATATTATCTATATAAGACTTATAAGACTATATAAGACTATAGACTTCTATCTATCTAATATATAGAAATTTCCTGCACCAACTGGTTTCGCAATTAATTTGATCAAATTACCGTTCCATATGAAGTAGCAAAGGATGCTTCCTGCATATTGTACGGCACTAGTTCGTTCCTGATTTTAATTCGGTTCGGTGGAGAGCAGCGCCACCCTTCTCATCTGGATTTCCATGGACGTTTCTTCAACGCTGCGTTCGTACTTCTTATCTCTAGTCTTCTTGACCCGTGAGCTCGGAGTGAGAACTGTATGTAAGACCGTGCCTGGAAACAACGAAAGAGTAAAACGAGAACAGAAAGAATGGGTCTCACGTTGTGTAAATTGTGGATGGGAACTCGAAGAATCTTCGCGTTTATCATGCGAAAGGTGCGGCCTTTCAACAGGACGAAACAATTGGTGAGATATAGTACCAAATAATTATAGTACCAGATATCAGGTGTACGTGTATGAAATGCGGATTTTTTTCGCTAAAAAAACACGTTGAAAAACGGAAGAATGATAAAAAGTGCTTCATTCAATGTATGCTTCATCGCTTGTTATACATTTTCCCATCTTTCGGACAATTTGGCAGTACCACACCAGTAAAAATCTTCCCATTTTGCTGCGAAGCATTCATCGAGCTATTTTTTCCCATCTTTGTACGAACCAAAGCGCTGCTCAGCAAGTTTGTGACCTAGACGTTCGATTTTTTCTTTCCGACAATCCAATCCGACTATCGGAAGGCACTCGTGCCATACATTCGTTTAAACATGGAATACACATCCGATCCGATAGTCGAAACCGAGTTCCGAAAGTCGGATCCGATATGTATTGCATGTTCAAACAAATGTATCGCACGAGTGCCTTCCGATAGTTGGATCAGACTGTCGGAAAGAAAAAATCGGACGTCTATTTCCAGCTGAAAAATTACTTCGTATTGCCTCTATCGGTATTCTGGTATTTTTTCAAGTAGCGGATGGGTCAAATCGGTCAATTGTTGTTGGAAATGTATAGTACCAACAACCGTTTCCCCAGGTTTCAACAGCTCATAATAGATCCTGCCCCTCTGGTCCAACCAAACACAGAGCGTCGTTTTTCTGCTAAAGCGGTTCGGTCTTGCGGTCCATGTGGATGGCGTGCCTGGGCCTACCCATGATTTTTTGCGTTTGGAATTCTCAAAATAAATCCACTTTCCATCCCCTGTAACTATACGATGAAAAAACGACGGGCTTTTCTATTTGCCTGTCGTTCGACTCATGTGGTACCCATCTACCGGTCTTCCGAATCTCTCCAATCTCTCGTAGCCAATTGGAAACAGCTTGTTGAAATCCGTATTCCATACTTGTACACCGGGTAAACAAAGGAACTTTGCATATAAGTTTGAACCAATCATCAATTTCCATCTAAATGTTTTTATGTAATTTTCTGTGATGAAACTTGAGAGTTTCATCATAGAAGTTTCATGACAGAGTTACAGCACAAATCTGAATGCATCCTCCATATAAATGAGAATATAAAAGTAATGATAAGGTGTAAAATTTTCAGAATGCCTGGCCTAATTCAAGAGAAAGCTTGCTTAGATGTTCTTCACAACAGTCGGTGGAATACGGGTCTACAAACTACGATTTTCACAGGCAGGGATATTTAGGCAAATATATTTAATATACGTTTCGCAAATATCTCTTTTGCTTTTAGAGTGACGACGAAAATGTCAGAAGGTGATTTAATTGATTTCAAAGGGCTAATATAGTGGTGAAAAATTCATTTTTGCACAAAATTAAATTTTCTGCACAAAAAATCACTTATCCTATTCGGATATTCTTATTGTCAATACCATCACGATTCCCCGTTATTACGCGCGTATTTTGGTGACAAATCGTGTCAAGGTCATATTATAGGTCGTTGGATTTGTCTGAATATCAGCTACGTCTTAATAATTAAATAAAAAACAAGTTCCCATTTGAAAAATTATTGATGACCTGGAGGTCGCAAAAACGACGACCTTGACAAAAATGAATTTTTCACCACTGTATCAGCCCTTCGAAAGCAATCAAAGTGCGTCCCGACGTTTTTCGTCACTCTAAAGGCAGCGGAGATATTTGGAGTAGTCACGTTAAATGGTCCAACCACATTGACCTTGAGTAAAAGTCTTTGATTTTCCAGTAATACATGAATTTCCGATTTCCGATCAACTCCAATCAATATTCGCCGCCGATCTTCTGTAAAAACATGAGCAGGAGGGGAAGAAATTTTGATACTTAAAAAAAAAAATAATTTACCGACTTTATTTATTACTTATTATTTATATCCGATCCCGTCGTAATTTTTTTCAGTCTCCGCAACTTGGTGGGATGATTGCTAAAGGTCTCGTCGACGCGATAAACACTTTTTTTTATGGCCGTATCATGGATTCAGAAATTTCCTTCAGTGTCTTTTGAGATTGCTTTATTCTCAATATCGGGGAAAATGTTACGCTTTATGTAAAAATATCTTTTATATTATAATATTGATGAAGACAATAAAATAATTATTCATTTCAAATTTGAATTTACAATTCACGCATATGTAAACTATTGATGTTCCAGAAAGCTTTTATCGAAGACTTCCAGAAAAATACCACACCCGAATATCGTCTTACAATATTCCCTATTTATTTTTTTTCGATGTGAACTAAGAATTACCAGGTTCGCAGTTGACCGAAAAACGACAAAAAAAAAAAAAATACATCCATTTTTGCATCACGATCGTCTAGATCTCGGTGAGGAATACTTCGGCTGAGGAGTACATCGGCAACAATCTCGCTGAGGAGTACTTCGGCAACGATTTCGCTGAGGAGTACTTCGGCACCTATAACGAAATAAGCGTGGTAATTATTCGAAAAATGACCCCCACCCGAGAGGAGGATGGGAGGTGGGGGGGGTTTATAGATTTTGAACCCCTGAACACGATGGTGGAGAGAAATCGCGGCGGTCACCTCCCTATAAAAAGTTATAATTAGTCTAATCTAATTCCTAATTCCTAATTCCTGATTAGTTAGTCTAATTCCACTGGCAACGGATGATACTCCGGAGAGCAAAGATTGAAAAAGTAAGTAATAAATTTTGAACTTCAACACCCCATAACTTTTTATAGGGGGGTGACCGCCGCGATTTCTCTCCACCATCGTGTTTAGGGGGTCAAAATCTATAAATCGACACACCTCCCACTCCCCTCCCTGGTGGGGGTCACTTTCCGAATAATTACCACCGGTCTTAATACTGTTTTTCTACATAATAAATGGATTAATCAGTGTGAAATCTTAAGACGGAATGACCCCTCATCGCGGTCGGTACGGTAGAACAATTAGAGATACCCAAAAATCTCTGAAACGGCTCTTCAGATCCCGTCGAAACTTTGCCAAACGACGTCAAATAGATAGACGAGCAGCTGTCTGCCCCTCAAATTTTCTGAATTTGAGAAAAAAAAATGTAGATTGGCTTATGATAAGTCAATGTACTTTTTTTTCTCAATTTCAGAAAATTTGAGGGGCAGACAGATGTTCGTCTATCTATTTGTCGTCGTTTGGCAAAGTTTCGACGGGATCTGAAGAGCCGTTTCAGAGATTTTTGGGTATCTATAATTGTTCCACCATACCGACCGCGATGAGGTGTCATTCCGAAATTGAGAAAATGTGAATTCCGAATTTTCCGAATTTGAGAAAGAAATGTAGATTGGATTATGATAAGCCAATCTACATTTTTTCTCTCAAATTCGGAAACTTTAAGGGGCAGGCAGCTGTTCGTCTATCTATTTGACGTCGTTTGGCAAAGTTTCGACGGGATCTGAAAAGCCGCTTCAGAGATTTTTGGGTATCTATAATTGTTCTAACATACCGATCGCGATAACGCGTTATTGTAGGCGCTTTTTTTTCGTGACGGTGGTAACTGGGTGTCCTCGAACTGGAACCTTGTCGGCTGACGCCGAGAGCGCACACCACGGGTGCTGCACGCGGATGGTAGAGAGCCCGATGCAATTTCGCCCTCATGACATTGCAAGATGTTGCTGGAACTTGCAGCAAGGCTGGGAGCGGGAGCGGTGGTTTCAACCTCATCGTCGTCAGCGGGTTCGCGTCCACGTTCTTCCGCTTCGGCCTGAGCGGGATAAATATGGGGAACATTTGAGTATTGATTTATCTCAAGCCGGCAACACACGTTGGTCGAGGCTCAGCCAACGCGAGCGTAGGCAAATTGATACAAGCAAGTGCTCTCATGGCACCAGCAATGGTAAACCCACACAAATAGGCTGTCTATACGTTGGTATTTGCCTTCACTCGGCTACCTTGGGCCAACATGTATTGCCGGGTTCGAAAAAAAATATATTCCTAAATGTTTTTAGCCACTGACCCCCCACCTACTTGTATTTTTAATTGAAGACGGAATGACACCTCATCGCGGTCGGTATGGTAGAACAAAGATAGATGCCCAAAAATCTCTGAAACGGCTCTTCAGATCCCGTCAAAACTTCCCCAAACGACGTCAAATAGATATACGAAAGGCTGTCTGCCCCTCAAATTTTCTGAATTTGAGAAAAAAAAATGTAGATTGGCTTATGATAAGTCAATGTACTTTTTTTTTCTCAATTTCAGAAAATTTGAGGGGCAGACAGTTGTTCGTCTATCTATTTGTCGTCGTTTGGCAAAGTTTCGACGGGATCTGAAAAGCCGTTTCAGAGATTTTTGGGTATCTATAATTGTTCCACCATACCGACCGCGATGAGGTGTCATTCCGAAATTGAGAAAATGTGAATTCCGAATTTTCCGAATTTGAGAAAAAAATGTAGATTGGATTATGATAAGCCAATCTACTTTTTTTCTCTCAAATTCGGAAACTTTAAGGGGCAGGCAGCTGTTCGTCTATCTATTCGACGTCGTTTGGCAAAGTTTCGACGGGATCTGAAAAGCCGCTTCAGAGATTTTTGGGTATCTATAATTGTTCTAACATACCGATCGCGATAACGCGTTATTGTAGGCGCTTTTTTTTTCGTGACGGTGGTAACTGGGTGTCCTCGAACTGGAACCTTGTCGGCTGACGCCGAGAGCGCACACCACGGGTGCTGCACGCGGATGGTAGAGAGACCGATGCAATTTCGCCCTCGAGATTGTTTGGTTGCGGTCACGGTAGGTGATTTTTTTAAATCTATAAACCTCGGTACGAAAATAGCCATTGAGGACTACTACTGCTGCTGTGGACTATGAACGTGAACGAATCCGACGATCGGCGCGGCATTCTCAGATGGTAGGGATTATTCCGTAACAGAAACACTTGCATGCGGACTCGGATTCGTTTCCCGATCTAAAACCCGTCGACTTGAAAAGAAATTCACGTGAGATTCGACGTTGATACATTCGCCTGTTTCAACCGTTTCTTTTATCGGTTCGAGAGGAATCCAAAATAAAAAACGATCCATTCAAATTCTGTTTTCTATTTTATGTCGAAATAACCTCGAGATTTTTCCGTTTCGGTCCCAGTAGGTGATTATTTAAAATCTATCAACCTCGGCACGACAATAGCCATTGAGGACTACTACTGCTGCTGTGGACGATGAACGAGAACGAATCCGATGTTCGGCGCGGCATCCTCAGATTGTAGGGATTATTCCGTAACAGAAACACTTGCATGCGGTCTCGGATTCGTTTCCCGCCCTAAAAGTCGTCGACTCGAAAAGAAATTCACGTGAGATTCGACGTTGATACAATCACCTGTTTCAACCGTTTCTTTTATCGGTTTGAGAGGAATCCAAAATAAAACATGATCCATTCAAATTCTGTTTTCTATTTTATGCCGAAATAACCTCGAGATTGTTCCGCTACGGTCCCGGTGGGTGATTTTTAAAAATCTATCAACCTCGGCACGACAATAGCCATTGAGGACTACTACTGCTGCTGTGGACGATGAACGAGAACGAATCCGATGTTCAGCGCGGCATCCTCAGATTGTAGGGATTATTCCGTAACAGAAACACTTGCATGCGGTCTCGGATTCGTTTCCCGCCCTAAAAGTCGTCGACTCGAAAAGAAATTCACGTGAGATTCGACGTTGATACAATCACCTGTTTTAACCGTTTCTTTTATCGGTTTGAGAGGAATCCAAAATAAAACATGATCCATTCAAATTCTGTTTTCTATTTTATGCCGAAATAAACTCGAGATTGTACCGTTTCGGTCCCGGTGGGTGATTTTTTTAAATCTATCAACCTCGGCACGACAAAAGCCATTGAGGAGTACTACTGCTGCTGTGGACGATGAACGTGAACGAATCCGATGATCGGCGCGGCATCCTGAGATTGTAGGGATTATTCAGTTGTTACGTCCTAGCACTCTCGCCCTCCAAATATTGATATCTGGTACGAATTGTAATAATTATTAAGATTTTTCCCTCGCGCTAAACGCGCTCAGTTATGTTTTTCTTGGGTACATATTAATCAGAACGACCCATATATGGTCGATTTCACTTAGAAACCCCGTTATATCAAATATTCGTAAATATATCTTTAAATTTAGCACGCGTATATCTACCCGTATACTTTAGGGACAAACAGTTCCCATAATAACGTTACCGCTAAGCCTACCCGTAACTTCAGGGACGAGCACATGGGTGCTCGGATTAACTTCACAAATAGTCTCATATATACGTACATATTTGTTTGCCTGTACACTTCTGGGACGCACACATGGGTCCCCGGAGTACCATACTATAATGACTCATATATACATACATATACACGTACATGCATGCTTTAGGGACATATACGAGAGTCCCTGGAGTGCCTCCTATAATAATTCCGCATGTATATTTCCATGCATACTTTAGGGACACAAGTCCTCGAACTAACTTCAATAAATATACATATACATACATACTCTAGGACCTCAGAGTCCCCATACACCATTCGTATACGCATATGCATACTTCGAAGGCATTAGTCCTCGGAATAACTTTAGTGAATATCTATACATGTATATATATATATATACATATACGAACTCCATACGCTTCAGGGACATATAGCCGAGTCCCGGGGCAATAATTAATACATATCTACTTCCATGCACACTTCGGGGACATAAGTCCTCAAAGTGACCCGCATAAATATACATATATATATATATATATTCGGTAAACTCCCGGGACATCCAAGAGAGTCTCCGGAGTACAAATAATAATATTAATATCTATACTTACATGTATATTTCAGGGACATTCACGAGTCCCCGAACTAGTATCCAACATATATATGTATATTCGTGTTGACCATAATGCAATGGTCCTAGAAATAAGAAATATTGTTATATCTATATAATGTATATATCGGGGACGCGAGAGTCCTCGAATAACCCGCGAAACTGTTCCCAAGCGGTCAGCTTCATCGCGAGTTTTCTCACAGACCTCCTCGGAGCTTGGTCACCACGTAGTCAGCACATCCTGCCGATAACGAAAAATATTTATTTTAATGCTCATGTACAACTCGAGAAAAATAACGTTATCAGTGCTAATATTCGGTTACATGGGGACCGAGCTCGAGAGCGAGGGTAATGACGCCAAGCCCTTTGTCTCCGAGACAAAGAGGGCGAGGATACATATTGCGCTCCGGGAGCTGGCCAGTCAGTTCCGTCCGGTCTCTCCAACAGCGCGCATCGCAGAGTCGACGCTCTGAAAATCGGTACATTTATTATATTTTATTTCTTTTCGAGTTTACCCCGGTCTCTTCGTCAGTGTAACTATAAGTCTCTGTAAAACCGGTATTAATTGTTTCAATCGCAATAAAAATAAAAGGAAACATTTCAAGTCAAACACTGCAACATATAAATTTACGAAACACATATTATTGTCTTTATTGAATGTAACTACGTTTATTCACGTGTAAAATACACAATTATTTATATCACCTTCGTTTTATTCGCGCTATTTCAATCACGCAAAATACGGCGACCGCGCAAAAGTGTAACATTTTCCGAGCAAATAATTAAAATACATTTGTCTCTCGTCCTTGCGTGAAAACACGCATCGAACAAATCATCGTAGTGCACTTCTTTCTCTCTTTCTCTCTTCCTCTCCCTCACGCCATTCTTCCTAACGCACATATTCGTCTCACTCATAAAATTATACCTGTCCAAAATTGGACAAATCTCGAAGTGCTTTTTCATGAGGCTTGGGAAAGGTGACGCACGAACACCCTACATCTGCTGACACGCCGTTATCGGGCAGGTTAGCGACTGGCACGGTTAACCCGGTGCTTAGTGTTCGGACGTCGATTTCCCTCGACCTTCATATTTGTATTCGCGTCTTGCCGCCAATCGCCGTAACCGGGCGGAGGTAGGCCAGACGTAGCGAGTCGGCGGTGACGGCACCGCCGACTCGCGGCAGATCGCGGCGTCTAATGCGGCAGATTACGGAATCTGGCACGCATTAGACTCGCTCAGCGTACCAAATTTTATTTTATACTAATCTGTACCTATGCGTTAGACGAATACGTTTCCCGATACATTCGCTGAACAAATAAAGAACCTCATCCGTCCAAAATTGGACGTATTAACAGGTATTTTCCGAGGGATTCGGAAGGTTTGCCGCACGAACACGCCACACGCGCCGACCTGCAGTAATACGGTAGGTCAGCGACTGGCACGGTCACACCGATGCTTAGTGTTCGGGGTTCGACTTCTGTTATTCTGAACGTTTGTTCTCGCGGCTGGCCGCCAATCGCCGTAACCGGGCGGCGGTGGAGCCAGACGTGGTGAGTCGACGGTGCCGAAACCTGGCACGTCTTGCACTCACCCAGCGGTTCAAACAATTCTAAAATCTAAAAATTTATGTTCATATTTCGACGCGAATGTATCCCTCATAAATTAATCGAGTCCTCGTAGTCTCCGACTGCTTCCAAAAACATCGGCATCACCGGGCCATCGCATTCGGACGATCACCGGGCACCCGTCTGGGCAACGACAGGTCGGGTCGAGCTGGAACATCTCTGCGATTCCTGGACAAATTCGGTCACACGGTCGAGTAGTTTTTAGAAATTCCCATTCGTAAATTCAAATCCTGACAGGTAAATTAAAAGACGATTAATCATTCGTATTAAAAATGGGACCCACGACGTCACAGAGGACTACTACTGCTGCTGTGGACGATGAACGTGAACGAATCCGATGATCAGCGCAGCAATCTCAGATTGTAGGGAGTATTCCACAACAGAAACACTTGCATGCGGACTCGGATTCGTTTCCCGATCTAAAAGTCATCGACTCGACAAGAAAGTCACATGAGATTCGACGTTGATAAATACGCCTGTTTCAACCGATTCTGTTATCGGTTCGAGAGGAATGCAAAATAAAAAAACGATTCACTCAAAATCTATATTGTGTTTGTCACGTCGCGACCAAATGCGTACAATGTCTTTTTAAGCCTAATACGCACGATAGCGGAATTCTCATTTTTCGACGGATCTGAATATTTTCTTTAGAGTTAGGCCTACCACGGCGGAAACGTAGCCTATCCATAATAATATAACTAAGCGTTTCTCGTACCTTCCCACGCGAAAGCGTAGCGATCTTAACGATATCGAGAACAAATATATAAGCGGGAAAATTTCGAACAGTCTCGTTGTAACCCGAACAGAGTCCGAGTATATCGCAGAGTGTCCTTAAGACCAAAAATACACAAAGGAAACCTTCGGGTTACAAGGATGACGAACACGTGAAGCGACACGCAAGAAATGCGTGATGATATTCATAAAGACGTAAATATATAACGACGCAACGATACCAAATGCTCACGATCATCCAAGAGCGGAAAAATGTCCAAATCCTTAAAAAATATACACTCGCTAGGAGAAAATCCTCCGACCCAGGAAGTTGCTGCGGTCATAAAACTGCGTTGATATTTCCCATGCGGACTCGCGGGCCTCGGTCAACAAGCCCTATCTCGAGCGTGCGTTCTTGGCGCCGACAAGGCCCCTTTTTCGTCTATATTTTTCCGCGCTCCAGATAAAGAAGCGCTGCTCCAATTCTCGGAAATAGAGCGACGGTTGTGGCTATCGCAACCTACTCCTCGCTCCCACTCTCATTCCAACTTATACATATTTTCCACCAATCCAAAAGAATGCACCCCCAAATGTGCACCCTCCCAGGGGGCCAGTCTCCCACCACCTCAGCATCCCAATTTTTCCTACATCCTAGAAGAAGAAAATGACTAAGTCAGCCTTCCGGCAACCACGATCACACAAACTTCTTTTTATCGAGTCTCAATCCGAGACTCCAGTCAAAATCCAGCGAGCTCATATCTAGAGTTCCTTAACCGATATCCATCGCGTTGAATATTCATTTCCTTTCTTGTAAAGCGTACGTTGTCTTGCAACTCGAGTTTATACAAATCTTGTACTTCGAAAGTTCTCTAACAGTTACGCGATAATCTTAAGAATTTTGACATTTGTGTTACGCGCAATATTTCATTGTATTTTCCATTCTCGAACCGCGAAATCCACGAACACTAGAATCTGTGTCACCGAACATTTGCTGTATCCGTCACACACACACACCCACACCATCTGCGAGCGTTCGGGCCATCGACGAAGGGCCCTTAGTTTTACGACCGTACCTGACACCCAAGCGACTGGGTCAACGCCGAGACGCATCAATGTAAGCGAACACATTTTCACCCTTTCGTCTTCAATTTGTATCTTTAAAATAATAGGATCAACCCATACGGCTGATTCTAATAAATTACGAGTCAATCGAACACAAGAGTCACAACCATTATTTCCAACGATTGGATCATCTACGAAATTCTTTAAAATTATCCTTTACACCAGCACGTCCCCTTTTTAACCCTCATCCCGTGCTATTGCGCTAGGCGTAGGCAAGAAAGAGGGATATCACACATATATATATGCCCACGTCCCCTCAGGACGTGACATATAATTTTTGGGGGCTCGTCCGGGATTATTTAAAAAGGGAATGTGCCTTTGCATATTAATCTCATGGATGAGGAATCAACTTGCGAGACACTAGATTTAAATATAACTGAGGATTTGTCATATACAGAACCAAACGAATCAATTCACCCCGGTAGTTCAGGTTATGCTCTGAGGGGATCAAACGTTCCACTACTTCCTGGTCTAGGACCTCCCAGTAGATCTTCAAAACAACCAGATTTACCCCCAAAAGGCGGAGCCATGAATCCAGAAACCCCAACTTTGAGTATAAACGACTTGATGTTGATAAAAGACGTTGTTAAGATAATCCCAGAGTTCGATGGGAAAAATGTTCCGTTTTCGGATTTCGTCGCCGGGTGTGAGGACGCAAGGGAAGTGGTTTCCCCTGCGGCCGAAAAGTACCTGGTGAAGATGATCCGGAATAGATTGTTAAACCCCGCTAGAGACATGATCCACGCGCCAAAATTCGAGAAAGTACAGGACCTATTAGGATATCTTAAGAAGCTTTATGCACCCAACAAAACTGAAATGCAACTAGTCGGAGAACTCAGTACTATTTGCCAAAAGAAGAACGAAACTGTAGCCGAATTTTCTATGCGAATTAAAAGGAAAGGAAAAGAGATACTTGATACAGAAAGACCATCAGATAACAGGCTAGAAAACGAGTATTTCAAGAAAAGAATGGACGATTATTTCCTCTCGTGTTTCAAGCGTGGATTAAGGGAGGAGATCGAACAGCGACTCCCCCATTGCGATAACATTTCCATTGCTATCGATTATGCAGTTGAAATTGAACGCGATCTTGAAGCACGACGGGAGCTACAGTCGGCCTCGAACAAATTAGAAAACTTCCCTCCCCTCAAATCAGTTAAAATCTGTAATATCTGTAAAAAGGATAACCACACGTCGGAAAATTGTCGTTTCTCGTTGCTCACTTGCCAATTATGCAAAAACCAGGGCCATAGCGCCGACCAATGCAAAAAGAAACAGGACGAATGGGAGGTATTGACCTGCCAGGTGTGCAAAGGTGCCGGGCACAGCGCGGATAAATGCCATTTAGGACAACGGTCCCCTATAGTATCCTGTCAACTGTGCAAGACCTCGGGCCACATGGCCCCTGATTGCCCTACTCGTAATAAATCTCTTAACCCTTCAGAGGACCGTCCGCGTTTTGAAAGCGTTCCCGAGTGCCAGTATTGCCACAATCGTGGGCATACCGCAGACAATTGCCCCAAATTAAAAAATAACACTTCGAGTCTCGAATGTCAATTTTGTCACAACCGCGGACATACCGCGGACAATTGTTTCAAGTTAAAAAACAGTAGCGTCGAGTGCCAGTTCTGCCGCAATCGTGGCCACACGGCAGATAGTTGCCCCAAGTTAAAAATAAACAGCGCTCCAAGCATTGAGTGCCAGTTTTGTCATAACCGCGGACACACCGCTGACAACTGTTTCAAATTAAGGAACAGCGCAGCTCAGAGTCCCGATCAACTTACATGCCGCTATTGCAAACGAGAAGGGCACTCCATAGTAAACTGTCGGACTCTCGAATATAACAATAAATTGCGAAGCCAGCCGGGAAACGGGTTGAACACCACTCGGACGGACGCACCGAGTGGCCCGTCCCCGACAGAGCGTCCGGTTCACGCGATAGCTTTAGGCCAGCCGAACGGCGGTACCCAACTTATACAATAAAAGCAGAAAAATTCGTCACGCTACCCTCGGTGTGTATCGGAGCACTACCAGAAACAGGGAAAATTTCAATGCTATTAGATAGTGGTGCCGTTCCAAATTTGATCAAAAAGAAATGTACAAAAGGTTTCACCGGAATTGATGAAAATGATATCATAAGATTAAACGGAATATCTGCACTACCAGTCTTCGCGCTAGGTAGTGTGTGGTTCCGCGTATTAGGTTTCGCAACGCTCTTTCACATCATACCAGACGATGTGCCACTTCCTTATCCAGGGTTGTTGGGATCCAGATACTTCTTTGAAACGAAATCCAAAATTAATTACGAGATAGAATGTTTCGAGTGTGGAAATAATCTATTGCCTTTTGAAAAACCAAACGAACGCGTTGAGGAAATCGAAATTCCCGCACGTTCGGAAACCTCCTTTCATGTGAAAGTGGTGGATAGCACGATGAAAGAGGGATATATCGCCCCTTTCATAGCCCCTGAAGGTGTCTATGCCGGCGACTGCCTGGTGACAACCATCAACGGGAAGGCTCATTTGAAGGTTTATAATACCACTAGTGACGCCGTAAGGTTAATCGTGCCGGTCGTAAGGCTGCAGGCTTTCGATACGGTCGAAACCTTGTCAGCAGACGAGATTGAATCATATTCTTCGAAAATTTCAAATCCTTTCAATTCTTCGATTCCCAGCGTAGATCGCATGACGACTACGTTGTTCCAGGGTCCTTCCGCGGCCCGAAAAAAACGCTCGACCAGCCGAGTCGAGATAAATCCTTTCAATTCTTCTATTCCCAGCGTAGATCGCATGACGACTACGTTGTTCCAGGGTCCTTCCGCGGCCCGTAAAAAACGCTCGACCAGCCGAGTCGAGATAAATCCTTTCAATTCTTCTATTCCCAGCGTAGATCGCATGACGACTACGTTGTTCCAGGGTCCTTCCGCGGCCCGTAAAAAACCCTCGACCAGCCGAGTCGAGATAAATCCTTTCAATTCTTCTATTCCCAGCGTAGATTGCATGACGACTACGTTGTTCCAGGGTCCTTCCGCGGCCCGTAAAAAACGCTCGACCAGCCGAGTCGAGATAAATCCTTTCAATTCTTCTATTTCCAGCGTAGATCGCATGACGACTACGTTGTTCCAGGGTCCTTCCGCGGCCCGTAAAAAAACCTCGACCAGCCGAGTCGAGATAAAACCTTGCCATCGCTATAACGAAAACGATGACCAAGGAAAAACAAAACAAACCTCCAGTAGTGAGGAAAAAACTAAACCAAAAACATATAAAAAACGAAACAAGAACTCAATTAGAAAGGAAGATGAAATTGTCGAATCAAACAAAGGTAAAAATGTAAATTCAATCTCCACCTATCAGACAACATCGGATAAAATAAAAGACAACTCGGAGCGTTCCCAAGTAATAAAATCTCTCCTACGTTTAGAGCACCTCGCGCAAGACGGATTAGAACATGTCGAAAAAATCATTGAAAAATATTCAGATAGGTTCCACATAAAGGGTGAGCCTCTCGAAGCAACACATGTTCTTCGACACAAGATCCCCACGGTCGACGACCTACCGATCAACACGAAACAGTATAGGTTTCCCCAGGCGCTCAAAGGCGAAGTCCAGCGACAAGTGGACGAGCTATTAGGGACGAGGGTAATAGACCATTCAGAGTCTCCTAACAACAGCCCTGTTTGGATAGTACCGAAAAAACCGGACTCCAGCGGAAACAAACGCTGGCGAATGGTAATCGATTTCCGCGCATTGAATGAAAAAACAATTGGCGATTCCTACCCATTGCCAAATATCACAGACATCCTCGATCAACTAGGGAACGCAAATTATTTCTCAGTATTCGATCTCGCTTCCGGGTTCCATCAAATCGAAATGAACCCCGAAGACAAACCAAAAACCGCGTTTTCGACCCCACACGGTCATTACGAATTCGTGAGAATGCCTTTTGGGCTTAAAAATGCCCCGGCAACATTCCAGCGCTTAATGGACATTGTACTCAGCGGACTCCAAGGGGTATCGCTTTTCGTGTATTTGGATGATATCGTGATATACGCCAAAGATTTGGACGAACACGAGAGGAAAATTCGCGAATTAATGGAACGTCTGCGTAAGGCAAATCTCAAATTACAACCAGACAAATGCGAATTCCTCAGGCCAGAGGTCAACTACCTCGGCCACATAATCGGAAAAGACGGCCTGAGACCAGATCCTAACAAGCTATTGGCCGTAAAAGATTTTCCAGTCCCCAAAAACGTCAAAAACATACGCCAATTCCTAGGCCTAACCGGTTATTACCGTCGATTTATCAAAGACTTCTCAAAAATTGCAAAACCCTTAACTCATCTTCTAGAAGATAAAGTCGATTTTGAATGGAAAGACGAGACCCAGAAAGCTTTCGACATACTCAAGGGCAAATTGTGCGAAGCCCCAATCCTCCAATACCCGGATTTTGAAAAACCATTTATCATAACGACAGATGCTTCGGGCTACGCCTTAGGCGGAGTCCTCTCACAGGGAGAAATAGGCAAGGATAAACCCATTGCCTACACATCCTGTGTACTACGTGGCGCAGCTCTTCGTTACGACACGTATGAAAAAGAAGCAATGGCGATTATTCACAGCGTGAAAGCTTTCCGTCCCTACATTTATGGTAGAAAGTTTACTCTCGTCACCGATCACAAACCCTTGGTTTGGTTTAAAACCACCAAAGACGCAAACACACGCGTTCTAAAATGGCGACTCAAGCTCTCTGAGTACGACTACGACGTCGTTTATAAACCTGGAACGTTAAACGTAAATGCCGACGCTTTGTCGCGTAACCCAGTTGAGCAATCGGAAGAGGTTAAAACCATTCCCCACTACGATCGGAAACAAAACGAAATGTCGGCAGACGCATGGCGAAAGGCGGTACACGAAATACTCGAAATTTCCGACAGCGACGAAAATTCCACAAGATTTACCACTCAGGTAGAAATCCACCCGCCGCCGCGATCAAATGAAATAAACGTCATCACTCGCTCTCGAGCGAAGAACGACGAACCCCCCATCCCAGATGGAGACAATCGGCAAGTGGAAGGCACACTTGTCGAGGAAACATCAACAAGGGTCAGCGTGCCTGCGCCCGAAGCCACAGATGCACGTCCTAAGACCCACTACCCTCCGCGCCGAGCTCGAAAAGCCATAAACTACGAGGAGAGTAGTAGCGAGGAAACGGAGGCCGAAATAATAAGTCCCGCACGTGTTAGGCGACCCACTAAGGGCATCAACCCCAAAACAGCTGAGGTCCCCGACCGGCGCCAAGCACCTCCTGCCATTTATTCCGGAAACTCCTCCATTCCTAACTCCGATGATCCAACAGATTCAGACTCCAGTTCGATTGACTCAAAACTTTCCGACGAAAATCCTCCAGTCAAAGAAATTAAGAGGCCAGAATTAAAAATTGCTAATTGCGTCAGTACGAAGGAACAGTTCCAATTTCGGAACGACAATCTAGTCTATTTCATAGACTCAACAGGGAAACCTTGTGACCCTGGAGGACAAAAACTATTAGAATCCAATAAGTTCCCCATCTGGAAGGATCTGTCGTTAGGCCGAGCCTACAGCAAAAAGGTCGGAAAAAAATATCACATCGCTTTGGTCATTAAGGGAGAGCAGTCTGCATCGCTCGCTTTAATAACCGAAAGAATTAATCAGAGCATGGAAGAATTAAAGTCGATTTGCGAAACACTCGACCTCCAGTCGATCAGCTTTTGTCATTGCCAACACGTCGAGCACTTAATATGGGCAGATGTGCTGAATATCGTAAAAGATGTATTTAAAGACAGTCCGGTTAAGATACTGATCTGCCTCGGAACTTTGCGCTACGTACCAATCGAAAAACGTGACTCCATTTTCTACGAAATGCATAACTCCCCAATCGGGGGCCACAAAGGGGTTTCCAAGACTTACAATAGAATCAAACGCGACTATATCTGGGAAGATTTAAAATCGGACGTTCAAAGGCGGGTGCAGCAATGCTTGGAGTGTCAGCTAAAGAAGTTGGTCAGAGTCAAGACAAAGCAGCCGATGATAATAACAGACACCCCAGGTACAGTTTTTGAGAAAATTTCAATGGATATAGTAGGTCCAATGCAACGGACGTCCAGCAAAAACGAATATATCCTCACGATTCAAGACCACCTGTCAAAATATTGCATTGCAATTCCACTTCCAAACGCACTAGCGACGACAATCGCCGACGCATTCATAAAGAGGTTCATATGCGTCTTCGGCGCACCAAAAGCACTCCTGACGGACCAAGGGAGTAACTTCCTCAGCGGCCTCATGCGAAGAGTAGCCAAAAGATTCCGAATTAAGCGATGTCGAACGACCGCATTTCATCCCCAATCGAACGGATCGCTGGAGAGGTCTCACCACTCTCTAGCCGAATTCCTTAAGCAATACACAGATAAGGATAACGAATGGGATCAATGGCTCGAATTAGCAATGCTTTCCTACAATACAAGTGTCCACGAAAGCACCAAATACACACCCTTCGAGGTAGTTTTCGGTAAATTAGCACGAATCCCATCAAGCGAACCGCTTAGGGAATCGGATCAGTTACCTACGTATCGTGGATATTTGATCGAATTGATCACCCGTATAAACGGAATCAGGACCCTCGCCTACGAAAATCTAGTCTCATCAAAACATCGCTCAAAAAAATATTATGATAAAAACGCGAATCCCAAGAGTTTCAAAGTCGGAGATTTCGTTTTCCTCCAGAAAGGGCCCAAACCAGGGAAACTCGGAGATCATTACACGGGACCTCATAAGGTCCTGGAAAAAATAGATAAGGGTAACGTAAAGATCCAGTACCAAGGCAAGCCACGAGTCGTGCATGAAAATAGATTACGATATTCGCACATCAACGCCGAAGTAAAGCCTAAAAGAAAACCCAAACCAACGAGAGTCGACGACTCCGAATTTTAAATTAGCAAGTAATCAATTAATAATATTTATTCCATTGTTTTCAGATGATCGCTACCCATTTGATATGGCTCATTTTTTTTAATCAACCCTGCTGTCAGCATGGTGGTGTATGACCGAGGATCGAGCCCGTCGAACATTCGACTTGGGCAGATGTAATTAATACCATGAAAAGAGCATTCAAGAACAATCAAATCAAAATATAAAAATGTTTGGGAACTTTGCAATATGTACCGACTGAACAAGGCGATCTCATTTTCAACAAAATGCACAAGTCCCCAATCGGAGGACACAAGGGTGTCTCAAAACCCAATTTTAATCCTAATTGAATAAATAATCATAATAATGACCTTGTTTTTCAGATGGCCGTGATCAACCTATTCAGTAACATCTAACCATATCACCTTTGCACTCGTAGCCAGAGAAACAGATTAAATTTTTAGTTACAGTATCCTCAGTGCAGAACACCCGAAATTGTTTATATTCGAAACTCGCCGAACTAACTGTTTCATAATTCGAAAAAAAAATCCCCATCGCAAACCTACATATAATCGCTTACGTCAGTTCCAAATTCATATACGTAATCATTATGTTATATTAGGAAATCATCATATTACGATATGCATACCCAACAGAGTAACATAAGGCATCAAAATTCAAAATTCGCTGAACTAACTGTTTCATAATCCGAGAAAAATGTCTGTCATATCTGATCAGGTTAAAAGAATTTGCCGATCAATTGCTGTCACTCGTGGGAACGCAACACATCCCCTTACTTCTCGAACGAATATATGACCAAACAGGCAAAACAACCTGCAATTCCTTACTTCCCCCATATGACCTTTTTGGAAACACCTAGTACAAGTTCATTCCTGTTCCGGTCGAAGCCACACCACCTGCAATCGTGTAGGCAATGACGAAATCTACTTAGCGATACACCAACCCACCATCATGTGGGATCTATTTCAAAGAAAATATCGACAACGTACGAGAACGCATAATGTTTCCCGTAGAAAGCCCGCTGTCCTAAACAATATGGCACGGGGCATCAGTGGTCTAAACACTGTCAACCAGGGAGCGAAGTTGTTGAATCTCCTGGATAACAACAACCTACTATATCAAGCGGACTCCACCTAAAATCGCACCTGAAAAAAAAAAAAAAAAAAAAAAAAAAAAATTCCTTCCATTCGGTACAGCAAACGCTGGTGTCACCCGGATGTTACCCATTGTGGAAACGATCATGCTCATCGGAGATCCATACATGCAGCCTACATACTGTGTACGGCCGGTCGGTCTACCTCGTCGGTGCAGTATAGGACTCGGTTACGCACCTCCTGATGCACCTGGCTAAACGACCTAAGAAGAAAACGTCAGCCATGAAACTGGGCAAGAACTTCATAAACTCGTCACAGCTCCTTCTGTCGAACCAAAGGGTCATGCCAAGGCCAACGCTGCAACACCCGATCTCTACATTAACGTCTCTGATCGTTCAAGGTACGATCAACCTCCTAATCTACGTCCCTTTCCCTTGAGTTCGCACGAGAAGACTTTCTAGTATCAAAACAACCACTCTCATAATGTTCAATAACCTGTTTCTCTATCCTCATTATTATTGTTCTTTTAACCTTGTCAAGAAAGATGAGTTGCAATAAGTAAATAAGTATATATGCATAAGGAAAAAGAAAGAGAAGAAAACGCGCACCTATTATATATTTCATAGTGAAGTAAAAAGGTATATATACATTAAAAAAAAAAACTTTCTTGTAAGGCGATAATCACATTTACACCGCCATATTAGACAACAATCTTCGAACATATTTAAGTCACATTGTAAGTCGATCAATGACAATGCCAATTGATACTATCGTGCCACTAAATTTTCGGTTGCAACCCTCAACGAACCTGATTGAGCGAGACGCTCAATCCTCAAGGGGGGAGGTGTCACGTCGCGACCAAATGCGTACAATGTCTTTTTAAGCCTAATACGCACGATAGCGGAATTCTCATTTTTCGACGGATCTGAATATTTTCTTTAGAGTTAGGCCTACCACGGCGGAAACGTAGCCTATCCATAATAATATAACTAAGCGTTTCTCGTACCTTCCCACGCGAAAGCGTAGCGATCTTAACGATATCGAGAACAAATATATAAGCGGGAAAATTTCGAACAGTCTCGTTGTAACCCGAACAGAGTCCGAGTATATCGCAGAGTGTCCTTAAGACCAAAAATACACAAAGGAAACCTTCGGGTTACAAGGATGACGAACACGTGAAGCGACACGCAAGAAATGCGTGATGATATTCATAAAGACGTAAATATATAACGACGCAACAATACCAAATGCTCACGATCATCCAAGAGCGGAAAAATGTCCAAATCCTTAAAAAATATACACTCGCTAGGAGAAAATCCTCCGACCCAGGAAGTTGCTGCGGTCATAAAACTGCGTTGATATTTCCCATGCGGACTCGCGGGCCTCGGTCAACAAGCCCTATCTCGAGCGTGCGTTCTTGGCGCCGACAAGGCCCCTTTTTCGTCTATATTTTTCCGCGCTCCAGATAAAGAAGCGCTGCTCCAATTCTCGGAAATAGAGCGACGGTTGTGGCTATCGCAACCTACTCCTCGCTCCCACTCTCATTCCAACTTATACATATTTTCCACCAATCCAAAAGAATGCACCCCCAAATGTGCACCCTCCCAGGGGGCCAGTCTCCCACCACCTCAGCATCCCAATTTTTCCTACATCCTAGAAGAAGAAAATGACTAAGTCAGTCTTCCGGCAACCACGATCACACAAACTTCTTTTTATCGAGTCTCAATCCGAGACTCCAGTCAAAATCCAGCGAGCTCATATCTAGAGTTCCTTAACCGATATCCATCGCGTTGAATATTCATTTCCTTTCTTGTAAAGCGTACGTTGTCTTGCAACTCGAGTTTATACAAATCTTGTACTTCGAAAGTTCTCTAACAGTTACGCGATAATCTTAAGAATTTTGACATTTGTGTTACGCGCAATATTTCATTGTATTTTCCATTCTCGAACCGCGAAATCCACGAACACTAGAATCTGTGTCACCGAACATTTGCTGTATCCGTCACACACACACACCCACACCATCTGCGAGCGTTCGGGCCATCGACGAAGGGCCCTTAGTTTTACGACCGTACCTGACACCCAAGCGACTGGGTCAACGCCGAGACGCATCAATGTAAGCGAACACATTTTCACCCTTTCGTCTTCAATTTGTATCTTTAAAATAATAGGATCAACCCATACGGCTGATTCTAATAAATTACGAGTCAATCGAACACAAGAGTCACAACCATTATTTCCAACGATTGGATCATCTACGAAATTCTTTAAAATTATCCTTTCCACCAGCACGTCCCCTTTTTAACCCTCATCCCGTGCTATTGCGCTAGGCGTAGGCAAGAAAGAGGGATATCACACATATATATATGCCCACGTCCCCTCAGGACGTGACATGTTCTATTGTCGAGTAACCTCGAGATTTTTCGGTTTCGTTCCCAGTAGGTGATTTTTTTAAATCGATCTCCCTCGGCACGACAATAGCCATTGAGGACTACTACTGCTGCTGTGGACAATGAACGTGAACGAATCCGATCATCGTCGCGGCATTCTCAGATCGTAGGGATTATTCCGTAACAGAAACACTTGCATGCGGACTCGGATTCGTTTCCCGATCTAAAACCCGTCGACTCGAAAAGAAATTCACGTAGGATTCGACGTTGATAGATACGCCTGTTTCAACCGTTTCTTTCAGCCGTTCGAGAGGAATCCAAAATGAAAAACGATCCATTCAAATTCTGTTTTGTATTTTATGTCGAAATAGCCTCGAGATCGTTTGGTTGCGGTCGCGGTAGGTCATTTTTTTAAATCTATCAACCTCGGCACGAAAATAGCCATTGAGGCCAACTACTGCTGCTGTGGACTATGAACGTGAACGAATCCGACGATCGGCGCGGCATTCTCAGATCGTAGGGATCATTCCGTAACAGAAACACTTGCATGCGGACTCGGATTCGTTTCCCGATCTAAAACCAGCCGACTTGAAAAGAAATTCACGTGAGATTCGACGTTGATAGATACGCCTGTTTCATCCGTTCCTTTTATCGGTTCGAGAAGAATGCGAAATAAAAAACGATCCATTAAAATTCTGTTTTGTATTTTATGTCGAAATAACCTCGAGTTTATTCAGATTCGTTCCCAGGGGATGATTTTTAAAAATCTATGACCCTCGGCACGACAATAGCCATTGAGGACTAGTACTGCTGCTGTGGACGATGAACGAGAACGAATCCGATGTTCGGCGTGGCATCCTCAGATTGTAGGGATTATTCCGGAACAGAAACACTTGCATGCGGTATCGGATTCGTTTCCCGCCCTAAAAGTCGTCGACTCGAAAAGAAATTCACGTGAGATTCGACGTTGATACATTCGCCTGTTTCAACCGTTTCCTTTATCGGTTCGAGAGGAATCCAAAATAAAAAACGATCCATTCAAATTCTGTTTTCTATTTTATGTATAAATAACCTCGAGTTTGTTCCGTTTCAGTCCCAGTAGGTGATTATTTAAAATCTATCAACCTCGGCACGAAAAAAGCCATTGAGGACTACTACTGCTGCTGTGGACGATGAACGTGAACGAATCCGATGATCGGCGTGGCATCCTCAGATTGTAGGGATTATTCAGTAACAGAAACACTTGCATGCGGCCTCGGATTCGTTTCCCAATCTCAAAGTCGTCGACTCGAAAAGAAATTCAAGTGAGATTCGACGTTGAAAATTACGCCTGTTTCAACAGTATCTTTTATCGGTTCGAGAGGAATCCGAAATAAAAAACGATCCATTCAAATTCTGATTTGTATTCTATGTCGAAATAGCCTCGAGATTGGTTGGTTTCGGTCCCAGTAGGTGATTTTTTTAAATCTATCAACCTCGGCACGAAAAAAGCCATTGAGGACTACTACTGCTGCTGTGGACGATGAACGTGAACGAATCCGATGATCGGCGCGGCATTCTCAGATTGTAGGGAGTATTCCACAACAGAAACACTTGCATGCGGATTCGGATTCGTTTCCCGATCTAAAACCCGTCGACTCGAAAAGAAATTCACGTGAGATTCGACGTTGATAGATACGCCTGTTTCAACCGTTTCTTTTATCAGTTCGAGAGCCATCCAAAATGAAAAACGATCCATTCAAATTCTGTTTTCTATTTTATGTCGAAATAACCTCGAGATTGTTCAGTTTCGGTCCCAGTAGGTGATTTTTTAAAATTGATCTCCCTCGGCACGACAATAGCCATTGAGGACTATTACTGCTGCTGTGGACTATAAACGTGAACGAAACCGATTATCGGCGCGGCATCCTCAGATTGTAGGGATTATTCCGTATCAGAAACACTTGCATGCGGACTCGGATTCGTTTTCCGATCTAAAACCCGTCGACTCGAAAAGAAATTCACATGAGATTCGACGTTGATAGATACGCCTGTTTCAACGGTTTCTTATATCGGTTCGCGAGGGATCCAAAATAAAACACGATGCATTCAAATTCTGTTTTCTATTATATGTTGAAATAACCTCGAGATTGTTCCGTTTCGGTCCCAGTAGGTGATTTTTTAAAATCTATCAACCTCGGCACGACAAAAGCCATTGAATACTACTACTGCTGCTGTGGACGATGAACGTGAACGAATCCGATGATCGGCGCGGCATCCTCAGATTGTAGGGATTATTCAGTAACAGAAACACTTGCATGCGGACTCGGATTCGTTTCCCGATCTATAAGTCGTCGACTCGAAAAGAAATTCACGTGAGATTCGACGTTGATAATTACGCCTGTTTCAACAGTATCGTTTATCGGTTCGAGAGGAAGCCGAAATAAAAAACGATCCATTCAAATTCTGTTTTGTATTTTATGTCGAAATAGCCTCGAGATTGTTTGGTTTCGGTCCCAGTAGGTGATTTTTAAAAATCTATCAACCTCGGCACGAAAAAAGCCATTGAGGACTACTACTGCTGCTGTGGACGATGAACGTGAACGAATCCGATAATCGGCGCGGCATGCTCAGATTGTAGGGAGTATTCCACAACAGTGTTACGTCGTGGGTCCCATTTTTAATACGAATGATTAATCCTCTTTTAATTTACCTTTCAGGATTTGAATTTACGAATGGGAAGTATGCCACGAACGTACGGATTATAATGGATTAAGTCGTATGTGACTTATGTGACGGTAAGTTACCGTCGGAGAAAAAAAGCGCCACGTTTAAGCGGGAATGTGCCCACTTGGGATAGGCGCTTGGTAAAGTCGTTGGTGTATAATTTGACGCATGAGCGACAGGTAAGCAAATAAGAAAGTAGCGTGAAATTGTGCTTACCTGGGTGAGATAGAGCGGCGGTGCGTAGCGGGTAAAAAGTACTCGACCGTGTGACCGAATTTGTCCAGGAATCGCAAAGATGTTCCTGCTCGACCCGACCTGTCGTTGCCCAGACGGGTGCCCGGTGATCGTCCGAATGCGATGGCCCGGTGACGCCGATGTTTTTGGGAGCAGTCGGAGACTACGAGGACTGGATTAATTTATGAGGGACACATTCGCGTCGAAATATGAACATAAATGTATAGATTTTATAATTGTTTGAACGGCTGGGTGAGTGCAAGACGTGCCAGGTTTCGGCACCGTCGACTCACCACGTCTGGCTCCACCTCCGCCGGGTTACCCCGATTGGCGGCCAGCCGCGAGAACAAACGTTGAGAATAACGGAAGCCGACGCCCGAACACTGAGCACCGGTGTAACCGTGCCAGTCGCTGACCTACCGTATTACGGCGGGTCGGCGCGTGTGGCGTGTTCGTGCGGCAAACCTTCCGAATTCCTCGGAAAATGCCTGTTAATACGTCCAATTTTGGACGGATGAGGTTCTTTATTTGTTCGGCGAATGTATCGGGAAACGCATTCGTCTAACGCATAGGTATAGATTAGTATAAAATAAAATTTGGTACGCTGAGCGAGTCTAATGCGTGCCAGATTACGGCACCGCCGACTCGCTACGTTTGGCCCACCTCCGCCCGGTTACGGCGATTGGCGGCCAGCCGCGAATACAAATATGAAGGTCGAGGGAAATCGACGTCCGAACACTAAGCACTGGGTTCACCGTGCCAGTCGCTAACCTGCCCGATAACGGCGAGTCAGCGGATGTAGCGTGTTCGTGCGTCACCTTTCCCATGCCTCATGAAAAAGCACTTCGAGTTTTGTCTAATTTTGGACAGGTATAATCTTATGAGTGAGACGAATATGTGCGTTAGGAAGAATGGCGTGAGGGAGAGGAAGAGAGAAAGAGAGAAAGAAATGCACTACGATGATTTGTTCGTTGCGTGTTTTCACGCAAGAACGAGAGACAAATGTATTTTAATTATTCGCTCGGAAAATGTTACACTTTTGCGCGGTCACCGTATTTTGGGTGATTTAAATAGCGCGAAGAAAACGAAGGTGATATAACTAATTGTGTATTTTACACGTGAATAAACGTAGTTACATTCAATAAAGACGATAATATATGTTTTGTAAATTTATTTGTTGCAGTGTTTGACTTGTTATGTTTCCTTTTATTTTTATTATGATTAAAACAATTAATACCGGTTTTACAGAGACTTATAGTTACACTGACGAAGAGACTGGGGTAAACTCGAAAAGAAATAAAATATAAAAATGTACCGGTTTTCAGAGCGTCGACTCTGCGATGCGCGCTGTTGGAGAGACCGGACGGAACTGACTGTCCAGCTCCCGGAGCGCAATATGTATCCTCGCCCTTTTTGTCTCGGAGACAAAGGGCTTGGCGTCATTACCCTCGCTCTCGAGCTCGGTTCCCATGTAACCGAATATTAGCACTGATAACGTTATTTTTCTCGAGTTGTACATGAGCAATGAAATGAATATTTTTTGTTATCGGCAGGATGTGCTGACTACGTGGTGACCAAGCTCCGAGGAGGTCTGTGAGAAAACTCGCGATGAAGCTGACCGCTTGGGAACAGTTTCGCGCGTTATTCGAGGACTCTCGCGTCCCCGATATATACATTACATAGATATAACAATATTTCTTATTTCTAGGACCATTGCATTATGGTCAACACGAATATACATATATATGTTGGATACTAGTTCGGGGACTCGTGAATGTCCCTGAAATATACACGTAAGTATAGATATTGATATTATTATTTGTACTCCGGAGACTCTCTTGGATCTCCCGGGAGTTTACCGAATATATATATATGTATATTTATGCGTGTCACTTTGAGGACTTATGTCCCCGAAGTGTGCATGGAAGTAGATAAGTATTAATTATTGCCCCGGGGCTCGGCTATATGTCCCTGAAGCGTATGGAGTTCGTATATGTATATATATATATATACATGTATAGATATTCACTAAAGTTATTCCGAGGACTAATGCCTTCGAAGTATGCATATGCGTATACGAATGTTATATGGGGACTCTGAGGTCCTAGAGTATGTATGTATATATATATTCATTGAAGTTAGTTCGAGGACTTGTGTCCCTAAAGTTTTCATGGAAATAGACATGCGGAATTATTATAGGAGGTACTCCAGGGACTCTCCTATATGTCCCTAAAGCATGCATGTACGTGTATATGTATGTATATATGAGACATTATAGTATGGTACTCCGGGGACCCATGTGCGCGTCCCAGAAGTGTACAGGCAAACAAATATGTACGTATATATGAGACTATTTGTGCAGTTAATCCGAGCACCCATGTGCTCGTCCCTGAAGTTACGGGTAGGCTTAGCAGTAACGTTATTATGGGAACTGTTTGTCCCTAAAGTATACGGGTAGATATACGCGTGCTAAATTTAAAGATAAATTTACGAATATTTGATATAACGGGGTTTCTAAGTGAAATCGACCATATATGGGTCGTTCTGATTAATATGTACCCAAGATAAACATAACTGAGCGCGTTTAGCGCGAGGAAAAAATCTTAATAATTATTACAATTCGTACCAGATATCAATATTTGGAGGGCGAGAGTGCTAGGACGTAACACCTCCCCCCTAAAAGTCTGAAGCAATGCTTCAGCTTTGCTGAGGACCGGCGTTGAGCCGCTCCAAGAGTCCGTGGTCGACGCCCGACAAACGCCTCGACGTCGTCGGATGGTCGCGATTGTCATTGATGGACACCAGCTCCAGACGTTCGTCGTTGGTAATCTTCGACGACCGTTGATCAGCATGGTGAGCTCTGCTAATTAGGAGGCTTGTCACCGAGTTCCAGATGGCTCCTAGAAAGGCGAAACTCCATCCGTGCAGAGTGTGGAGTGTATATCCATGGATGCAAGTATCGATGATCGCCTTGATGATGGTGAGGATTGCGAGGACCCCGAACAGTCCCGCACTGATGATCCCGAATTTTTCGAAACCACCCCAGATTTTGTGCATTACTCCATCAGCCACGTGTTGGAGAGCGTCCTCGTCCATCAGTGTCTTGAGGGAAACCCTTCCCGGGGGTATGTCATGTCCTGCGAAACCCCTTGCGATGTTGTTGAGTAATGCTGGTTTTTCAGCGGGGAACATGATCCTGTCCCTCAGCTGGTTGATCTCGTGGCTGACCACGAGATCAACCAGCTGAGGGACAGGATGATTTATTCTGAATTTATTCTGAATTTATTCCAGCGGAATTTATTCTGAAATAAATTCCGCTGGATGCCAAATTCCTAATAGGGTTGTATCCCCAGGTAGGCATGGAAGCGGGATGTAGTTGTCCAGGAGGCGGTACCTCGACTGGATGTGGTGTGAACCGATACCAAGTGCCGTCGATCCAATATTCGGCAGGCAGCATGGGGTTGCACTGGATATGTGTTCCCGTCCGGATAAGTGTCCTTGAGATTGTGGACAGGAAGAATGATTGGTTCCGGAACGTGACGGGAAGTTCGTTGTAACATTCGTTCGTGCGACGAAGGGTGCATTTCGCACACACGCTGAGTTTATAATCGAGTGCCTCTTAATTTGTTGGGATGGACTACCCGAGGTTTATTTTTATAGAGGATCTTTACGTTTCCTCCGGATAAAATTTCAAGAATTTCGCATGGTTCAGTGTATTGGTCACCGAATTTTCCCCTTTTTGGTTCCTTCAACATGAGAACCTTGTCGCCGACCTTGAAGGTTTTTGGATTAATCCTCCGATCGAAATACGTTTTTGATTTCTCCTTGGATGTCTTCAGATTTTCAGTGGCATGTTGTTGGAGATCGTAGATTCGAGAGAAGAGCTCCTCCGGGTATGCAGCATAAGTCGTATCCTGTTGCTCCTCGATTTGTTGATGGCCCGACGGATGGCGGGCCAGTTTACCGAAAACTAGCTCGTGAGGGGTGTACCCTGTACCCTCGTGTTGGCTCGTATTATAAGAGAACATTGCCAACTCGATTATCTCGTCCCAGTCGTTGTTTTCGTTGACGTACTGTTTCAGATATTCCGCAAGGACATGGTGAGACCTCTCGATTGACCCGTTAGACTGCGGGTAGAAGGCTGATGTTTGGTACATTTTGATTCTGAATTTCCTCGCGATGGCCTTCATAAAACTGCTCCGAAAGTTCGCCCCCTGGTCGGTGAGAAGGGCGCGAGGAGCACCAAAACGGGCGATGAAGTTTTTGACGAACGCCTCGCTGATGTCGGTCGCCGTTGTCCTCTTCAGCGGAATTGCCAACGAGTGGTTGGTGAGAAGGTCCTGGATGGTCAGCACGTACTCGTTGCCTATCTTCGTAACAAGAAGTGGTCCGTCCACGTCCATGGCCACCTTGTCGAAAGCCGCCCTTGGAGTGTCGGTGATAACCATGGGTTGCTTAGTTTTGACTCGAACTAACTTTTTCAGTTGGCAACCTCTACAATGCTGAATGTACTCTTGAATTTCGCTTTTCATGTTTTTCCAAAAGAAATTTTCTCTGATTCGTTTGTACGTTTTATTTACTCCCTTATGACCTCCTACCAACGAGTCGTGGTTTTCTTCTATAATTGCAGTACGATTTTCCTCGGGAGGATATTGAATGAGTTGTTTACAAATGGTCAACGTAACTTCGTCGTTGCCTAGCGTTTGTATCAAAAGATTTTTAATTTCGTTCCATGATACATTTCCGATTGAGTTTGTTTTCGCGACTTGAATTAATTTCGTAAATGTTTCGCGGACAAAATTTTTCAAGGAGTCGAGGGCTTCCTCAAGGTCCTCGATCAAAAGATTGTCGTGTACATTAGCCAATAACGGTATAGCTAATATGCATCTTGAATTTTCATTTATTACCTTAAGTCTTAAATACGTGGTTTCCTCGATTTTGGGAAACAAATTTTGAGTTTGGAGGTCTTTTGCTCCATCATCGATTGGTCTCCCGGAAGTGGTGACAAAGACGACGAGATTGTCTTTGAACATGGACAATTTGTCACGCGTTTCGCGTATGGTGAGCCTACCTTGGACTTCACTGTTTACCCTCGGTAATGTATACTCGGGGTTTTCATTATCAAATATGTCGCTATTTACAGAGTCGTCGTCTGAGTCGCCTGAGCTTTCGGTGAGATCCTCGATATTCTCAATGTTTTCTCCATGTTCTGACGGTTCCGTAATGACGGAATCCTCAGGAAATGGGGCTATTTCTCGATCTTCTAAAAGTTGCGTTATTTCAAAATTTTCCGCGATTCCGTCGTCTGGAGTTGCGTCCAGAATAGACGTGTGCAAGGTTGTTTCCTCCACAGGTTCGACGGATTGAGGATGGGAAGGCGGCTCTTCCAGGTTCCGGGTTTTCGGAATTTCTTTTTCTTTTTCCCAACGACGAGGCGTTTTGCCAGACGTTTGCGAAATTGTCGGGAAATTTCGGAAACCGAGGAAATCGTCCTCGTCCGCGGAGTCGGCTAACCTTTTCCTTTTTTCAGGTGGATTTTTCCTTTGGTTGCCGTCCGACGGATCGGGGATTTCCTCCGTATCCGGCTCAGGATTTAAGGTGGGTTTTCGTTTTTTAGCTGGATTTCTTCCAGCTGGTGGATCGAACAATCTTTCGTCCGAGTCCGAATCGTCGTTTCCGCTAGGAGTCGGTTTACCAATTTTTGCCCGACTTGGGCCAACGATAGTCGATTAGGAATTTCTTTTACATGGCGTTTGCTTTACCATGAGCACAGTCTGATTTTTTACTGGCGGGTTCCGGGAAAGGGCGTCAGCATTGCTGTTTACGCTTCCTGGTTTGTATACAATTTTTTAAGTATAATTTGCAAGGCTAAGGCGCCAATGCACAAGACCATTGGCCGGATCTTTTACGGAGTGAAGCCATACGAGCGGCTTGTGATCCGTTACCAACAAGAACTCACGGCCGTAGACATAAGGTCTGAAATGATTTACACAATAAATGATAGCGAATAATTCCTTCTCGATCACTAAGTAATTTACTTCGTGTTTTCCAAGAGTTCGAGAGGTGTAACTAACGGGTTTATCTTTACCAATTTCGCCTTGGCTCAAAATTCCGCCAATGACGTGATCGGATGCGTCCGTTGTTATGATGAATGGTTTTGTGAAATCCGGATATTGAAGAATAGGTTCTTTACATAACGCTTCGATAAGCGTAACAAAGGCTTTTTGGTGAGATTCGGTCCATTTGAAGGTCGATCCCTTTTTTAATAAATTTGTGAGTGGCTTTGCAATGCCTGAAAAATTTTCGATGAACCTGCGGTAATAACCTGCAAGTCCTAAAAATTGTTTTATTTTTTTCGGAGTGGTAGGCCTAGGGTATCCCTGTAGAGCCTCCAATTTTTTGGGATCGGGTTTAACTCCGTCCTCGCTTATGATGTGACCCAAATTTGCCACTTCTCGTCTTAAAAATTCACACTTGTCCGGTTGTAATTTTAAGTTGGCTTGCCTTAATTTTTTCGCAAGTTTGTTGAATTTATTTTCGTGTTCAACTAGTGTCTTTGCATAAATGACGATGTCGTCCAAATAAACAAACAGCTCGATGCCTTGAAGGCCTGTTAAGACTCGATCCATTAATCTTTGAAATGTCGCCGGAGCGTTTTTTAAACCAAACGGCATTCGGTCGAACTCGTAGTGACCGAATGGTGTAGCAAATGCTGTCTTGTGAGAATCATCCGGATGTACTTTAATTTGATGGAAACCGCTGGCCAGGTCGAATACTGAAAAATATTTCGCATTACCCAATTGGTCGAGAAT
This sequence comes from Ophion costatus, assembly GCA_951751655.1. NCBI lineage: Eukaryota > Metazoa > Arthropoda > Insecta > Hymenoptera > Ichneumonidae > Ophion > Ophion costatus. Next base: position 4,493,587 of record OX632366.1, on the reverse strand, counting down.
TTCGGTTATTTGAGGTAATGGATAAGCATGGCCAATTGTCTTTTCGTTCAAGTTCCTATAATCAATGACCATGCGCCACTTTGGATTTCCTTGTGAGTCCGCCTTTTTGGGAACGATCCACAGAGGCGAGCTATACGGAGAGTTTGACGGTTTTATTACTGCCCCTTCGATTAGTTCCTTAACTTGTTTTGTAATTTCATCTTTATGAACGAGCGGAAATCTATACTGCCGCGTGAAAACTGGTTGATCATCGTTCGTCGTTATCTTATGCTCGATTTTATCTGTAAAGCCTAGGACGTTTCCTGGCAAATGAAATAGGTCCGAATTCTCGCTTATAATTTCATCTACGCTTGACCGTTCTTCATCGTTTAGATGGTTGAGACGGAGTAGGTCGCGAATTTCTTTTACTTCATTTTTCTTTTCAACTTTTAAAACTTTTTTGTTGCGCGCAATTTCAAACCGTAATATACCCTCTTCCCGAGACGCCTTTTGGTCGTCCGGGTGGGGAATAATTAAACTTTTCTCCTCTTCCTGAAACGCCTTTTGGTCGTCCGGAGTGAGGGAATTATTTTCACATCGGGTCCTAGCCTCTTCCTGAAACGCCTTTTGGTCGTCCGGAGTGAGGGAACCCTTTTGATTTTTATCCTCTTCCTGAAACGCCGTTTGGTCGTCCGGAGTGAGGAAATTATTTTCACCTTCGGTCCTATCCTCTTCCTGAAACGCCTTTTGGTCGTCCGGAGTGAAGGAACCACTTTTCGTGCCTTTGCACCTGAATTCTTCGACTACTACCGTTGGTATAGCCAGTAACAAATTATCATCGGTTGAATTGTGCGCAATAAGATAAGCGATACCATTCTTGACCGTGACGACTGCCTCGCCAAAAAACATCCCTTCTCCCAAGTAGAGCATCGGAATATATCCTTCTTTGATTTTGGGATTACTTACTTTGACGTAACAGACCGTTTTGGACCGTTTTGGAATCGGAATAGTTTGTTTACTTTTAAACGGGATTCTTTGATTTTCCCAAGTTAATTGTTCATGTCTCCAATCTACGAGAGCTTTATTTTCAGCAAGAAATTCGGTACCAAGTAATTCATGTTGGTCCATCGGGAACCAATCATCGACGACGTGAAATTCCGCGGGGATGTCATTGATCATTATTCTTATAGACCCCTTTGTACTTACGGGGATACTCGAGATCCCCTCCAAATTTAATAACACTTTTTTGTTCTACGTGAGGGACCGGACCTAATTGTCGTTGACCCTCACCATTTATAATTGAACCAATTTCCCTATTGATTCGACTGACTTCGTTTATCATGGTCGAAAGGGTATTTTGCATAGCCTCGAGGGCGTAATGAATGAATGAGATCGGTTCATCCATATTATTCACTTGATCACTAAATTCACATTCACGAGCACTCAAGGCTTCTAATTTTTCGTGCGTTTCTAATTCTCTTTTAATAACGCCTGTTCTTGTTCACGAAGTATTTCGCGTTTTTTATCTATTTGATCCGCTAATACGCGGAGTTCCTCTTCACTTAAACGTTTCGAATTTTGGGAATGCTCAGCCATTTTGAACCTCTTATTTTATTTTACACTTTGCGATATGTAGACATGAATTTTTTTTTTTATATTGCTTTTTATTTTACACCAAAGACTTTAAGCGTATCCCACCGCTGCCGCCAATTTTTTTTTTTTTTTTAAACCTGTTACGTCGTGGGTCCCATTTTTAATACAAATGATTAATCGTCTTTTAATTTACCTTTCAGGATTTGAATTTACGAATGGGAAGTGTGCCACGAACGTACGGATTATAAAGGATTAAGTCGTATGTGACTTATGTGACGGTAAGTTACCGTCGGAGAAGAAAAGCGCCACGTTTAAGCGGGAATGTGCCCACTTGGGATAGGCGCTTGGTAAAGTCGTTGGTGTATAATTTGACGCATGAGCGACAGGTAAGCAAATAAGAAAGTAGCGTGAAATTGTGCTTACCTGGGTGAGATAGAGCGGCGGTGCGTAGCGGGTAAAAACTACTCGACCGTGCGACCGAATTTGTCCAGGAATCGCAGAGATGTTCCAGCTCGACCCGACCTGTCGTTGCCCAGACGGGTGCCCGGTGATCGTCCGAATGCGATGGCCCGGTGATGCCGATGTTTTTGGGAGCAGTCGGAGACTACGAGGACTGGATTAATTTATGAGGGATACATTCGCGTCGAAATATGAACATAAATGTATAGATTTCATAATTGTTTGAACCGCTGGGTGAGTGCAAGACGTGCCAGGTTTCGGCACCGTCGACTCACCACGTCTGGCTCCACCTCCGCCCGGTTACGGCGATTGGCGGCCAGCCGCGAGAACAAACGTTGAGAATAACGGAAGCCGACGCCCGAACACTAAGCACCGGTGTGACCGTGCCAGTCGCTGACCTACCGTATTACGGCGGGTCGGCGCGTGTGGCGTGTTCGTGCGGCAAACCTTCCGAATTCCTCTGAAAATACCTCCCAGATAGCAAAATCATATTCTATGTATGTCGTACTTATATCAGGATCGGAATATCGCACATTCTATGTATATACTTTTAATGTGAAACATTTATACCATGGATGTTCTAAGTATATCAAAAAATTACCACATACATGTACTCTGTACATTTAAAGTACATACTTATGTACATCCCAATCACGTACGATGTATGTGTATCGTATATTCGTTTATACCAAATGCACATATACCCTGCATACGCATACCCGAATCAGACGAATGTGTTCCCACATTCACCCATGTATGTGCGATGTGCGTATGTTCCCTGCATATACATAACATATCCACCAACTTCACATTCATGCACGAATTTACGATATGTACTGTACATGTACATATACTCTGCATGTACGCATTACATCGACTAACTGCCTCACACATCTACAGCGTATATGTACAAACACTGCATGTTCGGTGTGTGGGCAGATGTCGTACACACATGCAGGGCACATAGGAAAATGCGGATACAAGATATATGCATGTGTAAGGTATCTGGTACGTACATGCAGGATATATACGTGTGATGCGGATGCGTAGGTGAAATGCATACACACCAGATTGTATGCTTGTATCACACGGTATATGGCTAAATATTGTAGGTGTTTGCAAAATACAAGCATGTACTACAGAACGGGTATACATACACCACTTTCATCTGTTCCTCCATTACATACAAATATATACTACATCTACGTGATACTAACTTTCCTGTAATTCATAATATACGAAGCAATATAGCTATGTAGTTCGAAGTGTGCTCACACAATACAATTTTCATTGATTTTTCGGAATATTTATTTATATAAACTCAATACATACATAAGTACGATTCTCCATAGAATTAAAAACTTAGTTTAGGAGGAATAATGCATAGGAATGCATTGTTCTAACGCAAAAGAACCTTTATATCATATGAACTTAAAAAAATCTCATAAAAAAACAAAAACTTCATATGGAACATTCAACTTATGCAGGAATAAAATCTGTAAGACACATTTTCCGTGTATTATGGACAAAACCAGGGTCTCGGGGCTCTAAAAACAATACGATTACCTCGAAATAGATTTAATACATACTCATTACTAACTGTATAAAAAGATAATAACGTTGCGATAGCATAATCAATTTTGTTTATACATTATGCTATTGATTCGCGAAATAAATAATAAAAAATATGAATAATATAAGTGTTATATGCAGAAAAGAGTCTTATCATAACAGGTCGATGACATAAAAATTCTGTTGCAAATTCAGCTTGTATGGTTATGGAAGCACCGTATAACGGTCTTTTTGGAGGTTTTTGAATGTCCAACGATAAGAAATAAAAATAAAAATTGAAAATAAACTGATTAAGTTGGAGTAAAAATGATGGCAGGCTTTTAAGAGCTTACGAGAAAACCGGCAAGTCGATTTGTTTTTGCTGCTGCTCTAATTCTAGTCCTGTTCTCCATATTTATCTGTAGCTATATCTCTTTCATCATCGCTGTAATTTTTGAAAAGATTGCTGCCTCTTTCTTCGCTTCGCATGCTGACTCCAAATATTCCTTTCGCACAGTTGTGTGGTTTTGTACCTTTTTCTAGGTCACGATTTTCCTCCCCGACTTGTGTCTCTTTACTATTTCCTGTAGTTTGATCCTGACGCTCTATTTCTTCTCTTGATTTCTCTTTATTTTTATCTCCTTGACTTTTTTCCCAGGCGCCATCTTCGTAATTATATTCACGCCTAGCTTCAGATCTGCCATCAGCGCTTCTTTCATCTTCATCACTCTTTTTTTCTGGGACTGCAACAACCTCATTGTCCTTAACTTTCATAGATGTATTTTTGAGGCGATCTTTACATCTGACAAGCCAAGCTTTGATATGACCAATCACCTCTGCTTCATTTGATTCCGCTGTTTTTTTACAAAGTCGAACAGCATCTGAAATGACCATGCATGTAAAAATTTAATCATTTTCGTATCTAACAAATATCTGATTTCGCGACAAACATTACGTCCGCAAATAAGAAATCGGAACGTACTCAAGATCGTGGAAGATATTCCTAATTTCTTAAAAGGTTTCTTTTTCTTAGCTCCTTCCCAAGAATATAGCGATCCCACTTCGTTTGTAAAGACTCTGTACATTATGCGTCGAGTAACTTCTTTAGCCGTCGAACCTACGATGTGACTAAGTTCTAGGGCCTGAAATTAGTATATTATTGGTATCGATGATACTAATTATTCAGAATTGTATCAATATTAGCTATATGAAGGTAAATCAACGAATAACAATGGAATAATTAATAATTCATCACTATGTTGCATTTGACTCTGTCGGGAAAGCTACTACAGTACTACTACGATGGCTGTGCATCGCTGACAGACTAAGCTAATCGAAATGATAGTGCAGTAGTGAGATACGTTATTAGTCCATCGGTGAAAATTCTGCGTACTGATACAGCCAGATTTTACACACTGCTTTAGCATAATGCATAAATCGGGCCTTTGAAAGCCTGTAAGTGACGCGCAAACAATGGCTCTGCATGCAGGCGTAACAAAAATCTTTGATTATAATTACAAATATTATTTGAAAACAAAAAATGTAAATACTGAATACAATCGCAATTCGTAACTCATGGAATATTTGACACTGAATACATTAGTAATCTGTACTTGGGAAACGTTCTAATGCCAAATACAATTATAATTTATATTTCATAATTATAGTTAATTCGAAATTTCTCCAACTCTACATAATTTGTTAAATAACTGTTATAATATAACGTTCAATGAATAACACTCACTTACCAGAATTTTTTTGTGCTCCGCTTTAGAATTTAGCCAAGATTCGACGGCGTATAGTGACTTTTCATCTAAAGGAAATTGATGCATGATTTCGGGAACGTCATTTGGAATCATTTGTCGCTCAGTTTCTAATCGTCTGTTTTTGAGCAGGATAGCCACGTCGTCCATGAGATCATTCAACTTCAACTGAATAGAATCGATTTCTTTAAATAATCGAACCTGAAATTCTATAATTGAAAAACAAATCAACAATAACCAAATTTCAGCAATGTAACATAATAATATATCAAAGCAGTTCATTATCAACTGAATTTTTGTCTCACCAGGTGTCTTGCTTGTGGAAGCTTTAACTTTTTCTGGTGTTGATTGGACCGTCAGTCGCTGGTTTTTCGTACCCACATTTTCTAAATCAGGTGATCGATTACCTCCAGCTTTATTTAGTCTTGGTGGTGATTGAAATCTTTTTCGGTAGTCTTGCGGACTGGGAGATTTTTCTTGAGATTGTCGAGTCCTCTTGGCGCTCTTAGTATCTATTGGTGATAATTGAAATCTTTTTCGGTAATTTTCCGGACTCTTGATTTTTTCGATAGGCGACCGATTTTTCATAGTCCTAGGTTCTTTCGGCGGTGGTTGAACGGAGTTTCGACTGTTCTGCGGACCTTGAGCCATTTCATTCGACGACAGAGTTCTTCTCGCTTCGGTTTCTTTTGAGGATTTTTGAACCCTTTTTCGGCAGTCTTGTGGGTTCGGATTTGAATTGTTATTTAGGTTCATATTGTTAATAGATTAATATTATTAATAGATTAATATTATTAATAGATTAATGTTATTTATTTAATAATGCAAATGCTAAAAAAGTTGACGTTAGCCGTGAAACTTTAGAAAATGTTCTTAATATATGTATAACACTGGGCTGGCGTTAAATTCCTGCTCAAGGGCTCGGAGAGTAAGAATCTTCAAGAAAGAAAAATGATCGCCAGCGTATACGGGCCTTTTTTGGATAAGGGTTTCCCTACGCTGGGTTCCTAAGTAACCCGACACTATTCAAACAAAATATGGAAATTTTCTTTATCATTTACGATTACAAATTGCCAGCACTTGTATTTTGCATGCCTATTGAGCATATAGTAGACGTACCTTTTAAACAAAAGTTTAATGCCTCGAGAAAAATATGAAACTATACCGGTACAAAAATGAAACTCACGCAATTACATTAATGTTTCAAAAACAATATTTTGTCACATGCAAAAGGGTGGCTTCTCGTAGTTTAAAAAGTACAGTTGATGCAAAAAATGTCGAGACTACATTACTTTCCAAGAAAGTGGTTTAGAATTCATGCCGTTTAACCGAGTTTAATCTTTGATAGCTTAATTGTTCAAAAATTGGCTTTCTGCTAATTATCTAAGAGAAATCTCCAAACAGCTGTGGTTATTCTATTCTGTTAATTCGAATCCTTGTGCGTACCGATCGTGTAGCGAGAATTAAATGAAGGTATCAGAAGATTCGTATTCATTAAGACGGAATGACACCTCATCGCGGTCGGTATGGTAGAACAATTATAGATACCCAAAAATCGCTGAAACGGCTGTTCAGATCCCGTCGAAACTTTGCCAAACGTCGTCAAATAGATACACGAACAGCTGTTTGCCCCTCAAATTTTCTGAATTTGATAAAAAAAACTCAGATTGACTTATGATAAGCCAATCTATATTTTTTTCTCAAATTCAGAAAATTTGAGGGGCAGACAGCTGTTCGTCTATCTATTTGACGTCGTTTGGCAAAGTTTCGACGGCATCTGAAGAGTCGTTAGAAAGATTTTTGGGTATCTATAATTGTGCTGCCATATCGACCGCGATGAGGTGTCATTCCGTCTTAATAATTGTGTCCAAAGATTCGGATATATTCACCTTCACATTGTAATCAATCGAACGAAAGGATCAACACATAAACGAAGGAAATAAATTAACGCTTTTTGAACTTCCCAAATTTTAAAGTAGAGATTCATTTTCAAGTATTACAAGAAAAAATAATTTGCCGCAAACTCTTCTGTTTAAAGTCACGCTTAGGAGTTGCATTTTGATTCTCGTTTTGAAGATATTTCTTGGGAATCTTTGGAGTATAAATTCTTACCTGTTTCTGAAAAAAGCTTGGTAACATCTGGATATGCATCGTCATCGACGTCTGATCGTATACTAGAAGTATCCGAAAGTGATTCGACATCAGATAATGGCGGTCGTTTTCTTTTCTTTGACGGGCGTGCGTAATTACTGCTAGGAAACTCGTCGCAAGCGGATGACAAGTCTGACGTACTCTTTGCCATATCAGCTTTTCTTATTGCAACAGCAAGACTATCTAATGAATTGACAGCAAATACGCGGTACTATTAACAATACAGTAGGTCAAACTGAAGTTCTATTGTAAGTTCTCTTCAAAGTGTAATTTTACATAGGTTAATTTCATAGCATCAAGGCGATCCTCAACTAGGTTACTTTCAAATCTTAAGGGTACAGTATACAAATAGTACTCTACCTATTGCCAAGTTCAGGAAACTGTAAAAATTATATTAGCCTGCTTGCCTAGTTGAGTATGGTCTTGAAATATGGCCCCAGAACGACCTATGAAATCGACGCACTACTTTTGTTAGGTCCTTACGTCATTACATGGATGCTCCGGTATATATGTTATGTGTATCTCAGTTCTTTTATGCATATTATTGTATAGAATTCATTCTCTATCAATTCAGCCACTTTTTTTACTCCTTCAGATTGGTTTGGACCACTCCGGCAATTTTTTTACACTACCCACACACCGGTCCAAAGATGGTGTGAATTTTACAGTTGGATAAAAGTGGCCATTTTTTAATAAAAAAAAATCTCCCAAATTTTTAATGATAAATAAACTTTGTTAAGTCAACAAAATTATTTGGAAAATTTCCCAAGCAAACTTTCATGAAACTATAACTTTTATTACAGGATTTTCGTTTTTTCTTGGGCTTGAAGTTTTAGCTCTAAATTGCCTTTGAAAAAATGAGCTACTTTCTGAAAATGTGGATTTAAAAATTTGAAAAAAATATGCAAGGAGTACCTTCAATTGAAATGTGACCACGTTTCAATCTAATCTGAGGGGATTAAAAAAATGGCTGTATTGATAGAAATTGTCTCATATACTACAGAGTATAGCTTTACCATAAGATCCCAAAACTGCAGCTGGGTACCTTTGCCAGTTTGACTCTGGCCGTTTGGTATGTTTGATGTAATCGGTCTGCTGTTTTGCAGTAAAGCTTTTAGGTGGCCAGTAGCATTCCATCGATTGTCGATTATACCAGCATTCGGGTACAGCTTCAACTGTGTCCTCTTCATCAAACTTGACGACCAGCCATCTCTCAATTGTCACGTTTGTCATCAGTCGGTCATTAACTCGAAAGTCCACGCAAAGATTAAACATTTATAAGGGAAATGCAGTATAGATCAAGAAAAATAGAATAAAAAAATAATCAAACATAGTAAACATGAAATTAAAATACAGATTATACGTGTAACATCGGAAAGGACACATAACGACCTTCATGTACAAGTACCATCAATTTCTTATTAATCGCATTAATACTCCACATTTGTAGTGGCAGATTAATTTTTCTTATGTAAGCTATGTCGAAAAGCGTTGATTGGCATGGCTTTGTATACAAATCTCCATTTTTCTTAAACTCATATCCCAATAATACTATAGTATTTCCGTAATGACAAAAATTCTTTACTTCTACAATTTTCCCATTTTCCAATTCTACAAATCTATCAGCCACTTTGGAAATATTGATAACATATTTATCAGTTTTCATTTTTTGATATTGAGGTGAAGTACATTTATGAATTAAAGGACCTCTATTATGTTCTATCAGGTGCTGTACAGTATTATCAGATTTTTGAATAGTTTCCGTATCTTTTTCTTCGATTGCTCGACGAATTACTTGTTCGAGTGGTTGTGCAGATTTTCTAACTTTTTTTTTAAGCTCTGCAGATAATTTTCAAATTTAAAAGAACTAAAGTTGTCAAGTGAGCCGAATAATCGGACGCAATCACCTAAATGCAAAATGTTGTGGATGTTGTGTGATATAAAATCTGGCCCATACAATTTCTGTGAAGTTGAGACAAAATGTTTAAATAAATTTTGGGCATATGAAATGTAATTTTCGAAGCGAGAATAATATGGACTGATTAATATTGAGGTAGCCAAACTGAATACGATGAAATTATTATACATTTTAGGAGATAGTATCCCTTTCAAAATTACTGAACCGGTATAAAGCAGAAATAATCGAAATTCTGTCATTTTAAACCTCTTGCATTCAGTGATCGGTCGAGTCTTTCGAGCAAACTCACAAGGAATATGTTTTTTCAAATGTTCGAGATTTTCAGATATTTTATTTACATCTCGTCCACAAAGCTTATATGGCGGTTTGCCATAAATCCACCCGAAACGCTTATTAGCGAGCATTTTTTTTACACCGCCTAGTAATACAGCATGGGAATAGTCAACAGGAACGCTTTGAACCATATCAAAATTGGGAATTCTCAATAAAATTGTAGTACCAAGGTGATGTTCCGGCTGTACTTGATTTCTGAATGAACAATCAGTTCATTTGCGAAAATTCTCAGTTTCAATGAAACACATGACATTATTGATCATGTCGCCTTCTTGGTCGCATTTGGTGCAAGAAAAATAACCTGAATGACCCTTGATTTTCAATATGTGTGACTTTGCAGGTGTATCACAAATTAACATAGACACTTCAAAATTATGCTTAAAAGAATGCAGTAATATACCATTCGTTGATAATTCAATACATTCATCTACAAAATCCTCTAAGAAATCATTTGCTTTAGGCTTATATTTACCATAATATAAGGCTGCCATGAAAACTTTATTTTCAATGGCTTTAACTGACAGAACTGAAAATAATATAGGCCAAAATGAACTGGAAGTGCTTTTGAACAATGGCAGGCCGTCAACATTAACTGCAATAGAGATTTTTGTGTCTGCTGTCACATTTATGTTCGGATTTACAAATAGGCTGTTCAATGTTTCCAACATACCAAAATAATAATACGATCCAGAACCGAGTTTTTTCACAAGTGTAGTAGTTGGTGTTTTCAAAAGTGACCTAGGATCTTTCGGCAAATAGCTGTACTCAGGTTCTGCTCGTAAGATATCTAATAATTGACCAACAGTTGACATAGATACATTGCCATCAATAGCCCATTTTTGCAATTTTGAGCGGAAATCTGGTTGGCTTGCTTCATTTTCATCGAGATAATTTATAATCTACCTGTTACTTTCAATATATACTTCGTCGTCTGGTGACGAAGTATGTGACGAAGGTATATCATCAATGGTATCAATACAACTATTTCTATTCGAAACGTCAGTTTGAAATTCGGTATCAATATTTAAATCATCATTATTGGCCGAAATATGGTCTACGGTAGGAAGTATATCACAAGTATTGTGTGGCCTTTCCTCTGTTTCTTCTGAACTAATTGTATCGCGAGCATTAATCAATGATAAAGATTGATTCAATTTTTTTTTAAGATTTCTGCAAAACTTACTTTTTTTATTCGCTCTATCCATGATTACAGTCTTCTGTGCGTCAAGATTTATTTCAGTATGTTATATCTTCATAGTGATTATTCCTGCAACACAATTGATCTATTATTCAATATCATTATTCCGGAAAAACTACCTCAACTAAAAAAAGTTGTAGTTGAAGATAAAATGAGACTAAGATTACAGCTTTTTGGGAAATTTTTTTTATAACCATATCATTATTGAACTGCGATTGAGAAATGTAATTGTTTGAATAAAAGAACATAACCATTTGGTAACAGAAGATACAAAAAGTGGTCAGATTTGGAATTCGTTACTAATATTGAGAAGTAACTACGGCTAACAGCCCTGGTAAAAATCTTAATTGGGCAAATTCATAACGGATGTTCGGTACGGGAAATTGATACGTATTCCTATATTATTCTTAAAAACTCACAAAATTCGATAATCTATATAAATAAAATTGAAGGAATTAATTTGTTGAGCGAGAGGAAAAGAAAGAGAAAGATTTAGCCGAATATGTAAATGGAAAATCGAGTAGCAGGATTTTCGCCACGGGCCAATTTGTACATTATCTAATATAAGTCCATGGATTATTCAATCATAGTGAGAAAATCGGACAAAATTATATTATTTGTTTATAAATAACCATAGCAAGCTTACCTATATGAAGAATGATGGAGAAATGGAGATTATATGAAGCGATTTGGTTTGATTCCAAGTTGTAATGTTTGCCCAATGCAAAAAGTACATGACGCACGAACTAAACAATTTGTTGTTGAAGATAACATAAATAAAACTGAAATGATGTTTTTCTTGTGAATTTGTTCTAAAACCAGTGTCGTCATCGAACTATAATTGAGAAATGCTTTGAATAAATAAAATAAAGTAACCATTTGATAACAGAGAATACAAAAAGTCGCCAGATTTGGAAATCATTAGAAATATTGAGAAGTGACTATAGTTAACTGGTTAAATGAAAATATTAACTGGGCAAAATCATAACGGATGTTCAGTACGCGTTAAAAAAATT
>OX632366.1:2960616-3065616 GCA_951751655.1 Ophion costatus | reverse complement strand
TGTACAATTTCATATACCGTAAATAAAATTTTGACGTATATATATGTAGGAATATTATGATGTTATTCGGATCATTGAACATGAAGTAATTAAACACGAGAACATAACTTTATTAACAATTAACGAATGGTGTAACACAATTTTGTCCGTCTTTTTGCACATCTGAATCGAGGCTCGTCTTTGCCACGACTGATTATTTTCGTATCCTTGACACGCGTTTCAGGTGTTCATATAACAAAATCGCACGATCATGGCTGGCTCAATTACAAATTCATGAAAGGCATTTAGCGTGCTACATATATATACGTTATACAACACTATATTGAATTATATATAACTGTATATAATATTATATCTAATTATATAAACCGTAAGTAAAAGTTTCACGTGTATATATAATTATATATAAACCTACATATAAATATATATTTTTTTTTTTTTTTTTTTTATATGTATTCCTCAGAGGTACGGGGTCCTTCCCCTTTTACCATCCCCTCCTTTTATTCCTTCCATTCCTTCCGACATTCACAATCCTTCCAGAGCTCCCTACATTCCTTCCAGAGTTCCCCCGCAGAGTGTTGACCGCAGCCACTCTTTCCTAATGCACTACTGTATCGCATTTGCACGAGGGCCCAGGGAAACTGCGGAAAACCTGGGCCGATACAGGCGGCTATATTTGGCTGAGTTTCAGTTGTATTAAACATCAGAAACTCAGACAAACTGCCTCCCGGTCAAAGGTTGACGCGCAAACATATATAAATATATATGATTGTATATTATTTGTATGTAATTGTATCTACGTATATACAATCATTTTTACTCGGCTTGTTGAGAATATTTGCGAACAGGTGTTACGACTCTGTGCAAAATTTCAAGTACTTCGTCTGCGTGATTGTTGAGTAATTAATCATTGAAGTTAGGCTCTTATTCACGGGCGCCGTAGCAAAAGCGTCACGAGAACTCTAATGCGACTGTCGGAACATAATAAAAATAGGAAGAATGGAATGGAAATAGGCGGAAAAATGATTGACATTTTTATGAATCATTTCAATGAAGCGTTCAGCGTTTTGTCTACCTCGTTATCGAGATATTCGTGAAATAAAGCAGGAAATATTTCTCACCCATATACTCACATTCTATTTTTTTCGCCATAAGGATTTCAAATATCTAAAAATCGACCTGGGCAAGAATTGCCAATCATACCTACCTATTCAACCAAATAATTCGGGATCGGAACTCGTAAAAATTGGACAATCCAGAACAACGACAGTCGCAACTTTAACGGACAGCGAAGAAATGTTTTCAGTGCGTTTCAGAGGAGCTCCAAAAATAGACTATAACGAAATCGCGCGCCCATTCCGTACGTACATAAATACATGTGTATTCTTAGTGAAAATGGGGGGCATTTGAAGAAAAAATTATTTTTTACGGGTCATCCGATCAAATTCTGACAAATACAGAGGAAAAACCGTCAACTTTTCATTGTCTTCTTCATGCAGTAATTAGTCGTAAGTTCAAGGACATTCCGTTAATTTTTGCGCATTTTGTATATAGTAGAAAATGATATAATGCTCGGTAGCAACCTCTAAATATTTCTCGATTACGGGAAGCCTACGATATTTTATTCTCTATTTGTCACAATTTGTGATCGGATGTCTATCTCGAGATGGCTTCGCGAACGAGATCTCGAAGCCCAATGCGTACCCAGGATCTAAGGGCGTACCCAGGATCAAAGCTAAGGGCGGCGGGGGGACTGCGCATATTAGTTTCGCGGAAGACGGGCGGGGGAGGGGGTCAACAGATAATATCCCAGTTAGCATAAATGTCTAATTGACGAAGATTCGTAACCATTTTCAGGTTAGCTTGATGACATTACTGTAAGGTAACTATTCAAAATCATTAAACCGACATCCCGGTTAATGTTGTCGTTTTTATGACATCTTTTAGCGTGTGAAAACAGATGTCTGTAAGGTATCACAAACTAATATCCAATTGATGAAGATTTGCAGGTATTGAAAAGTGATGTGTCTGCTGTTATCTATTGTATCTAACTAAACGTCTGAAGGATATCCTAAAGACCCCGCGCGAACTCGTCTTCTCACCTCGCGCGCTCGTCTACGACTCGAACTGAAATGAATATCGCGCTCGGCGTAAAAGTCCCACTTTGTTTCCTTGGTACACATTACACTAATCTAATAGCACAGGTTTCATATAAAGGTTGGGCGAGGGTTCGCTGGGAGCGTCCGGGTTCTTCCAGAGCCGTTTTGAGAATTAAAGCAAGTACCCTTTTTTTTTTTGCTTTCGATTTTAACCCATGAAGAAATATTTTATTGTTCGATTACTTTGTAATCGAACTATGTAATGTCACTGTAAAGACGTCACTACGCGTTTAATAAAATTCCATTCATAATATTTGTACGATTTTTTTGTCAGAGGTCGTATGAAGGTCATTCCATGACGCCCGAAGTCAAGGACATTGGAATCTGTGTAGACCACCCGGCTGAAACGTTGGAAAAACGTGACGACAATGAAAAACCAAAAAAAAAATGATTCGGTAATATTTATCTACATTTTACATTTCATAAGACATAGCATTTAATTTACAATCCTCGTTAAAACTTACATAATACTGTCTTATTCATCTCATTATCGGAATAATCTTATGAATAGCTTAGAAGAACGGCCTGTCCAGTGGAGCTTTCCGTTAAGTAAGGCCGGTAAAACGTGGACAAATGATTATGCATGTCCTTGACCTTGGTGTAAGCCATGCACGTTCGTGAGATGCTGCCCGAGGACGATCCGATGACACTTCTAGTGTTCGGCATCGTCGACGGGCCAGGCGCGTAGTAGTGACGCCTCTGGTACATCACCATTCTGTGAAAAATACGTGATATTGATTTCGGCCGGGCGATTGATTCTTCAAGGCAAAAGATTAAATCTTTCACTTGAAAATGTGGAGTATAGGGTTGAAAATCTTTATCGTGAATAGATGATTCCGAGTTTGGGTGTGTAGTACCTCATATGTATTCCCATTACATAAAATAATGAATACAGAAAAACAAAGTTAAAGTTCGGCTTTTATTACCCGTATGATTTTCATCGATCGAACCTGGACCCTTCTCGGGCGGTCGAAGGCACCGATAGCTGACGGTCGATAATTGGTTCACATGGTGATTTCTCGGTCAATTGTACTACGAATGGGATGAATCAGATGTAAAATGAAAGCAAATTTAATGGGGAATTCAGGGAAAAAATTCAAGTTCGGTTTCTATCATTTAGTATAAGTTTTCGTCGATCGACTTGAAAAGCGTCCGTGTTCGATGGACTGGACCGATCGCTGACTGTCGATCATTGGTTCTCTTGGTGATTTCTCGGTCAGTTTTACTACGATCGGGACGAATCAGATCTCAAATGAAAGCAAATTAAATAGGCAATCCAGCAAAAAAAAGTCAAGTTTGGTTTTTGTAATTTAATATACTTTTTTGTCGATCGACCTGAGAAGCGTCCGTGTTTGATCAACGGCACCGACCGCTGACGGTCGATCATTAGTTCTTTTGATGATTTCTCGGTGAGTTTTACTAAGAATGGCAAGAATCAGATCTCAAATGAAAGCAAATTAAATAGGCAATCCAGCAAAAAAAAATTCAAGTTCGGTTTCTATCATTTAGTATAAGTTTTTTTCGATCGACCTGAGAAGCTACCGTGTTCGATGGACTGGACCGATCGCTGACGGTCGATCATTGGTTCTCTTGGTGATTTTTCAGTCAGTTTTACTACTATCGGAATGAATCAGATCTCAAATGAAAGCAAATTAAATAGGGAATTCAGCAAAAACAAAATTCAAGTTCGGTTTCTATCATTTAGTATAAGTTTTTGTCGATCGACCTGAGAAGCGTCCGTGTTCGATGGACTGCACCGATCGCTGACGGTCCATCATTGGTTCTCTTGGTGATTTCTCGGTCAATTTTACTACGAACGGGATGAATCAGATCTCAAATAAAAGCAAAGTAAATAGGGAAACCAGCAAAACAAAATGAAGTTCGGTTTCTATGATTTAGTGTAATTTTTCGTCGATCGACCGGAGAAGCGTCCATGTTCGATGGACTGGACCGATCGCTGACGGTCGATCATTGGTTGTCTTAGTGATTTTTCCGTCAGTTTTACTACTATCAGAATGAGTCAAATCTCAAATGAAAGCAAATTGAATAGGGAATCCAGCAAGACAAAATTCAAGTTCGGTTTCAATCATTTAGTCTAATTTTTCGTCGATCGACCTGAGAAGCGTCCGTGTTCGATGGACTGGACCGATCGCTGACGGTCGATCATTGGTTGTCTTGGTGATTTTGCCGTCAGTTTTACTACTATCAGAATGAATCAGAATTCAAATGAAAGCAAATTGAATAGGGAATCCAGCAAAAAAAAATTTAAGTTCGGTTTCAATCAGTTAGTCTAATTTTTCGTCGATCGACCTGAGAAGCGTCCGTGTTCGATGGACTGGACCGATCGCTGACGGTCGATCATTGGTTCACTTGGTGATTTCTCGGTCACTTTTACTACAATCGAGATCAATTAGATCTCAAACGAAAGCAAATTAAATAGGCAATCCAGCGAAAAAAAATGAAGTTCGGTTCCTATGATGTAGTGCTATTTTTCGTCGATCGACCTGAGAAGCGACCGTGTTCGATGGACTGGACCGATCGCTGACGGTCGATCATTGGTTCTCTTGGTGATTTTTCAGTCAGTTTAACTACTATCGGAATGAATCACATCTCAAATGAAAGAAAATTAAATAGGGAATTCAGCAAAAAAAATTCAAGTTCTGTTTCTATCATTTAGTATAAGTTTTTGTCGATCGACCTGAGAAGCGTCCGTGTTCGATGGACTGGACCGATCGCTGACGGTCGATCATTGGATCTCTTGGTGATTTTTCAGTCAGTTTAACTACTATCGGAATGAATCACATCTCAAATGAAAGCAAATTAAATAGGGAATTCAGCAAAAAAAAATTCCAGTTCGGTTTCTATCATTTAGTATAAGTTTTTGTGGATCGACCTGAGAAGCGTCCGTGTTCGATGGACTGGACCGATCGCTGACGGTCCATCATTGGTTCTCTTGGTGATTTCTCGGTCACTTTTACTACGATCGAGATGAATTAGATCCCAAACGAGAGCAAATTAAATAGGGAATTCAGCAAAACAAAATTCAAGTCCGGTTTCAATCATTTAGACTAATTTTTCGTCGATCGACCTGAGAAGCGTCCGTGTTCGATGGACTGGACCGATCGCTGACGGTCGATCATTGGTTCTCTTGGTGATTTCTCGGTAACTTTTACTACTATCTGTATGAATCAGATCTCAAATGAAAGCAAATTAAATAGGGAATCTAGCAAAAAGAAATTCAAGTTCGGTTTCAATCATTTAGACTATTTTTTCGTCGATCGACCTGAGAAGCGTCCGTGTTCGATGGACTGGACCGATCGCTGACGGTCGATCATTGGTTCTCTTGGTGATTTCTCGGTCAATTTTACTACGAACGGGATGAATCAGATCTCAAATGAAAGCAAAGTAAATAAGGAAACCAGCAAAACAAAATGAAGTTCGGTTTCTATGATTTAGTGTAATTTTTCGTCGATCGACCGGAGATGCGTCCATGTTCGATGGACTGGACCGATTGCTGACGGTCGATCATTGGCTGCCTTAGTGATTTTTCCGTCAGTTTTACTACTATCAGAATGAGTCAGATCTCAAATGAAAGCAAATTGAATAGGGAATCCAGCATGACAATATTCAAGTTCGGTTTCAATCATTTAGTCTAATTTTTCGTCGATCGACCTGAGAAGCGTCCGTGTTCGATGGACTGGACCGATCGCTGACGGTCGATCATTGGTTGTCTTGGTGATTTTGCCGTCCGTTTTACTACTATCAGAATGAATCAGAACTCAAATGAAAGCAAATTGACTCGGGAATCCAGCAAAAAAAAATTTAAGTTCCGTTTCAATCATTTAGTCCAATTTTTCGTCGATCGACCTGAGAAGCGTCCGTGTTCGATGGACTGGGCCGATCGCTGACGGTCCATGATTGGTTCACTTGGTGATTTCTCGGTCACTTTTACTACAATCAAGATCAATTAGATCTCAAACGAAAGCAAATTAAATAGGCAATCCAGCGAAAAAAAATGAAGTTCGGTTCCTATGATGTAGTGCTATTTTTCGTCGATCGACCTGAGAAGCGTCCGTGTTCGATGGACTGGACCGATCGCTGACGGTCGATCATTGGTTCCCTTGGTGATTTTTCAGTCAGTTTAACTACTATCGGAATGAATCACATCTCAAATGAAAGAAAATTAAATAGGGAATTCAGCAAAAAAAATTCAAGTTCTGTTTCTATCATTTAGTATAAGTTTTTGTCGATCGACCTGAGAAGCGTCCGTGTTCGATGGACTGGACCGATCGCTGACGGTCGATCATTGGATCTCTTGGTGATTTTTCAGTCAGTTTAACTACTATCGGAATGAATCACATCTCAAATGAAAGCAAATTAAATAGGGAATTCAGCAAAAAAAAATTCCAGTTCGGTTTCTATCATTTAGTATAAGTTTTTGTGGATCGACCTGAGAAGCGTCCGTGTTCGATGGACTGGACCGATCGCTGACGGTCCATCATTGGTTCTCTTGGTGATTTCTCGGTCACTTTTACTACGATCGAGATGAATTAGATCCCAAACGAGAGCAAATTAAATAGGGAATTCAGCAAAACAAAATTCAAGTCCGGTTTCAATCATTTAGTCTAATTTTTCGTCGATCGACCTGAGAAGCGTCCGTGTTCGATGGACTGGACCGATCGCTGACGGTCGATCATTGGTTCTCTTGGTGATTTCTCGGTAACTTTTACTACTATCTGTATGAATCAGATCTCAAATGAAAGCAAATTAAATAGGGAATCTAGCAAAAAGAAATTCAAGTTCGGTTTTAATCATTTAGACTAATTTTTCGTCGATTGACCTGAGAAGCGTCCGTGTTCGATGGACTGGACCGATCGCTGACGGTCGATCATTGGTTCTCTTGGTGATTTCTCGGTCAATTTTACTACGAACGGGATGAATCAGATCTCAAATGAAAGCAAAGTAAATAAGGAAACCAGCAAAACAAAATGAAGTTCGGTTTCTATGATTTAGTGTAATTTTTCGTCGATCGACCTGAGATGCGTCCATGTACGATGGACTGGACCGATTGCTGACGGTCGATCATTGGCTGCCTTAGTGATTTTTCCGTCAGTTTTACTACTATCAGAATGAGTCAGATCTCAAATGAAAGCAAATTGAATAGGGAATCCAGCATGACAATATTCAAGTTCGGTTTCAATCATTTAGTCTAATTTTTCGTCGATCGACCTGAGAAGCGTCCGTGTTCGATGGACTGGACCGATCGCTGACGGTCGATCATTGGTTGTCTTGGTGATTTTGCCGTCCGTTTTACTACTATCAGAATGAATCAGAACTCAAATGAAAGCAAATTGACTCGGGAATCCAGCAAAAAAAAATTTAAGTTCCGTTTCAATCATTTAGTCTAATTTTTCGTCGATCGACCTGAGAAGCGTCCGTGTTCGATGGACTGGGCCGATCGCTGACGGTCCATCATTGGTTCACTTGGTGATTTCTCGGTCACTTTTACTACAATCGAGATCAATTAGATCTCAAACGAAAGCAAATTAAATAGGCAATCCAGCGAAAAAAAATGAAGTTCGGTTCCTATGATGTAGTGCTATTTTTCGTCGATCGACCTGAGAAGCGTCCGTGTTCGATGGACTGGACCGATCGCTGACGGTCGATCATTGGTTCTCTTGGTGATTTTTCAGTCAGTTTAACTACTATCGGAATGAATCACATCTCAAATGAAAGAAAATTAAATAGGGAATTCAGCAAAAAAAATTCAAGTTCTGTTTCTATCATTTAGTATAAGTTTTTGTCGATCGACCTGAGAAGCGTCCGTGTTCGATGGACTGGACCGATCGCTGACGGTCGATCATTGGATCTCTTGGTGATTTTTCAGTCAGTTTAACTACTATCGGAATGAATCACATCTCAAATGAAAGCAAATTAAATAGGGATTTCAGCAAAAAAAAATTCCAGTTCGGTTTCTATCATTTAGTATAAGTTTTTGTGGATCGACCTGAGAAGCGTCCGTGTTCGATGGACTGGACCGATCGCTGACGGTCCATCATTGGTTCTCTTGGTGATTTCTCGGTCACTTTTACTACGATCGAGATGAATTAGATCCCAAACGAGAGAAAATTAAATAGGGAATTCAGCAAAACAAAATTCAAGTCCGGTTTCAATCATTTAGTCTAATTTTTCGTCGATCGACCTGAGAAGCGTCCGTGTTCGATGGACTGGACCGATCGCTGACGGTCGATCATTGGTTCTCTTCGTGATTTCTCTGTCACTTTTACTACAATCGGGATGAATTAGATCTCAACCGTAAGCAAATTAAATAGGCAATCCAGCGAAACAAAAATGAAGTTCGGTTTCTATCATTTAGTGTAATTTTTCGTCGATCGACCTGAGAAGCGTCCGTGTTCGATGGACTGGACCGATCGCTGACGGTCGATCATTGGTTCTCTTGGTGATTTCTCGGTTACTTTTACTACTACCTGGATGAATGAGATCTCAAATGGAAGCAAATTAAATAGGCAATCTAGCAAAAAAGCAGTCATGTTTGGTTTTTGTAAGTTAGTATACTTTTTTGTCGATCGACCTGAGAAGCGTCTGTGTTCGATGGACTGAACCGATCGCTGACGGTCGATCATTGGTTCTCTTGGTGATTTCTCGGTCAGTTTTACTACGAACGGCGTGAATCAGATCTCAAATGAAAGAAAATTAAATAGGGAATCCAGCAAAAAAACGACAACTTCGGTTTCTATCATTTAGTATATGTTTTCGTCGATCGACCTGAGAAGCGTCCGTGTTCGATCGACGGCACCGACCGCTGATGGTCGATCATTGGTTCTCTCGGTGATTTCTCGGATACTTTTACTACGAACGGCATGAATCAGATCTCAAATGCAAGCAAATTGAATAGGCAATCCAGCAAAAAAAAGTCAAGTTCGGTGTCTATCATTTAGTATGTGTTTTCGTCGATCGACCTGAGAAGCGTCCGTGTTCGATCGACGGCACCGATCGCTGACGGTCGATCATTGGTTCTCGTGGTGATTTCTCAGTCAGTTTTACTATGAATGGGATGAATCAGATCTCAAATGAAAGGAAATTAACTACGGAATCCAGCAAAAAAGAAGTCAACTTTTGTTACTATAATTTAGTATAATTTTTTTTTGATCGACCTGAGAAGCGTCCGTGTTCGATCGAACAAAAATTATACTAAATTGTAGTACCAAAACTTGACTTCTTTTTTGCTGGATTCCGTAGTTAATTTACTTTCATTTGAGATCTGATTCATCCCATTCGTAGTAATACTGACTGAGAAATCACCAAGAGAACCAATGATCGACCGTCAGCGATCGAACACCGACGCTTCTCAGGTCGATCGACGAAAAATTATACTAAGTCATAGAAACCATACTTGGCTTTTTTTGCTGAATTCCCTATTTAATTTCCTTTCATTTGACATCTGATTCATCCCATTCGTAGTAAAACTGACCGAGAAATAACGAAAAGAACCAATGATCGACCGTCCGCGATCGGTTCAGTCCATCGAACACGCACGCTTCTCAGGTGGATCGACGAAAACATATATTAAGTGATACAAACCAAACTTGACGTTTCATTTGCTGGTTTTCCTATTTAATTGGCCTACATGTGATATCTGATTCATCCCAGTCGTAGTAAAACTGACCGAGAAATCACCAAAAGAACCATTGATCGACCGTCAGCGGTCGGTGCCGGCGATCGAACACTGACGCTTCTCAGGTCAATCGAAAAAAAATGATACTAAATTATAAAAACCAAAGTTGACTTTTTTTTGCTGGATTGCCTATTTAATTTTCTTTCATTTGACATCTGATTCATCCCATTCGTAGTAAAACTGACCGAGAAATCACCAAATGAACCAATGATCGACCGTCAGCGATCGGTTCAGTCCATCGAACACGCACGCTTCTCAGGTCGATCGACGAAAACATATACTAAATGATATAAACCGAACTTGAATTGGAGGTTATCCGAGGGATCGTTTGGAGCATGGCAACCACCAGAAGACGTGACCATATCGGGAGAGAAGTCCAATAACGACTGCACCGTTTTTATAATATTAAATTATATTTCACTTATAATGAATTAATTGATGTTTTATTTATAATGACCTAGCTCACTCCGAAATCGACGTATCAATATCTTATCAATTTCTTTATTATAAACGTTAACTTATCAACAGTCTTGAATATTGAGCTATATTAAATATTCTAGACTATTAATAGGTTAATTTTTATAAAGTGGATATTATATATATATATATATATGTATGTGTATATATATATATATATTGTGACCGCAAAATCGAAGGAGCTGGGAAAAAAAAGGACCGAGAGAGTCACAAAACTCCCCTCTTCCCGTCCCGACAATTTATATAGGGCGCCAGCCGAAAATCGGCTTGTCGGGACAAGAAAAGGGAACGCAGTGTCCGGCCAAACTGCAGCCTCGTGGATAAGGTAGAGGGGATGGGTTAGGTGTCAATCCTGCGCGACAATAAAAAGTTAGCGTCAATGAATTTATTCCGTGACAATTTTCCCCTCCTTCGCAAGGAACACGGGACAAAATGAGAGACCAAGTATACATACAATAGGCGTGAAATCTCGCGAGACAATAATTCTCGCGCGCACACTCACACCAATGGCGACCGGGGCCTACACTCACATACACTCTACGTCGAGCTCGTTTGACCTCTCCACTCTTTCCCCTTCCGGCCACTTTAATATTGTAAAACCGGGCCCCCGCTAATCGGTTACCCGGCCGAGCGTTAAATATAGGAATAAAAATATATCCCGGGAAAAATGCCTCGGTCGCTACTTACGCGAGCGCCGCCACACAGCAACCTCCCCCCCGCGACAAAGCCGGGAAAAATCCCCGCCACGAGGCAAGGGGCACCCGGTCGATGAAGTCTACCTAAACAGGAGCCCGCACGGGTTCGAACCCGCTCCCCGATGATAAACGGGAGGCTGGTTCTCCGCTGGGACGTCCCGACTGAAGGGCAATCTCCTCCCCTCTTCCCCTGGCTCAAGCCTCGCCGCAGGCCGTGGGATCACCGAGGACGACGCGTTCCAACGGGACAAGCACTCTCTCTCACTCACACTTCTTACGAACTAAATTCGAGCCGAAACTCGACGCGAAACGCGAAACGCGATTGAGCTTCCCGCGCGCAACCACGACACGATTTTCCGACAATACGCGCTAGCTACGCAGGACGGGATCTAAGAACGCGACAGAGGCCGTGGCCACGAAAAAGGCACCCGAGATCGAGGATCGACGGCACGGTCGGGTATCTACGCGGATTGTTGCAACGGGCAAGGCGGGGCTCACCGGCAATAATACTGGATCGTTTACGTAGGTCTTCACACGTCCGTCCGGCTCGGTACCCTGCGAGAAGCTACCCGGCACGCCGGCCGGCGCGCGAGACGCGTACCCATGCCTCTCCCCTCTCTTCTCCTATATCGTTAGCTCCGCGCGAGAGGGCAGTGTCGTGCCGATTGTTCCGGGAGTTCGCCTACGATTTGAGCGCGAGTTTCGAATTTCGTAACCCCCGGGACGAAAGAATAAATCGGCGCGCTAGCTCTTACGAAACTCCGGTCTTGGCGGGAAGAATACCCGCAATCCTCTCGATCCTCCGGGTTACACGGGCTGAGAGAGACCTCGCTAAAAGGGGGGGGGGACACAAGGTCTGCGCGTGGATCCGGCCTCGATCAATTATTCTCTCCGAATACTGTGGGAGTCGCGAACGTTGGAGTTGTCGCAGGGACCTTGGCCGCTCCAATCGTTCAGCCACTTAAGGGGGCCCCCCTGCGTTTTCCCGATGTTCAGCCCAGAGTGGACGTTCGACTTCCCCATCCCCGCTGCCTCTGATGTTTCCTTTGTTGACGGCGCGTGCTTCCTCCCGCGGGAGAAACCTCGACGTCGGGTTTACATTACATAATAAAGAAAGTAAAGAGAAATACAGACGGGATTAGTAAATAATAGGCAGTCACTCGGAACCCTACGGAATCGTGTCGTGGCGGCAATGGTGGCCCCGAGCCGGAGGACGCCCTCGCCGGGCGTACCAAGGGGCCCGGCGGGCCAGCGGAGTGTTACCAAAAAAAACACGTTACAATATATATATATATATATATATATATATGTGTATTGAGACGTACAGGTCCGTCTTATGAATAAAAAAAAGATGGCCCCCAAATCAAAAAGGCAACCGACTTCGTGAGAAGAAGTAAGGAGAAGGGGAATTAACGGACCAACATAAAAACAAGGTCAATTAGGTAGGACGTACAGAGAAGGAAAGCTATAACCAGAAAAGGTAGACACAGAAAGAAAACAAAGAAACTACAAAAACAGACTAAAGGCAAAATTGATTAACAATAACAGAGGGCAAAGGAAGAGGAAAGTAAAGGCGGCACAACAAAGTGAAAAGAGGGAACAACGGAAACCACAAAAAACAGACTAAAGGCAAAATTGACTAATAATTATAAAGGGCTAAGGAAGGGGAAGTAAAGGCGGCACAACAAAGTGGAAAGGTATACAAAGGAGAGAAAACAAAGAAAACCCCAAAAACAGACGAGGAGTAAAATTTATTTAACAATAAAGGGGATAATGGCTAATAAGGGAACGGGAATGAGGAAGCGGTAAAATATGAGTATAAAAGGACGATAATTTTGGAGAAAAGGGGCTCTTTGAATCCCTCGTGGATCGACTAGTACTGCTTGGCAAAGTACATCCCTAGTTGAAGGAAACGCTGGGAACACGGAACGTTGAGAAACAAGAGAAACAAGGAGTCGCGCCTAAAAAGCATTAGAAAGATCACTTCTTTCATTCCTCGTGGATTGACAAGTAATGCCGGACCAAGTACATCCCTCGTGGGTTGGAAATGTCTAGAACACGGAACGTTGAGAAACAAGGAAAAAACGGAGTCGCGCCTAAAAGGCATTAGAAAGCTGTCTTAATTGTTTTGGTAGATAACTCGTACTGCTGGACCAAGTACATCCCTCACGGATCGGAAACGTCTATAACACGGAACGTTAAGGAACAAAAAAAAAAAAGAAGCGAAGAAGAATTGAAATGAATTAATTTTTATGAGAAAATATTGGAAAATCAAAGAAAAATAAAAAGAGCAATAAGGAAAGTTAACCACTTAAGGGTAGCGAACAATTATCGAAAAATAGATAGGAAAATTATAGCAGGAGAAAATAGGATCTGAGAAGGTATCATTACGAGCGAGCGTTACAAATAGATATAAGGGAAAAATATTAAATATTGTAAAGTACAAGAAATATTATATTAGGAGATAAGAAAGCATACGCTAGTCATACGAAACAGACACACACATACACACACTCACACACACACCCGCAGAAAAACACCGTGATAATCGATTAATACGGATCAGGATCACAGAAAGTACAAGGAGGTATCCCGAAATTACGAGAGCCCGGAAAACTGTGCAAAAAAGGGTCATTCAAGTGCTCGCGGCACATCACTCGATTAGACTATCGTAGACAGGTAGGTGGCGACATCGCAGGCCAAGATCAAGGACCAGGCGATCGATTAACGACGTGCGATAATTGATCGGGAGAGAGCATAGAGCACCGCGACTCGAAGGGCAAGGCTACAGTAGGGGAAAAGATCTCGACGCGTGAAGAGAGAGAGAGCGCGCGCCTACGACCCGTCGATCGCGAGTCCTAGCGCCACGAGTGAGGCGCTAGGCGCTGTGACTCAACGCGCCCTAAGGGAAAGCTACAAGGGAAAGTACCGCGTCGCTAGAGGCCAAGCACCGATGCCTACCGTGCCGCCAGCGAAAGCACGTCGCAAACTCAGGCCGTAAAAAGCCCCTGAATTAGAAGAGAAGGGGTAATCGATATCGATCCATGACAAAGGATCCAGCCGACCAAATTGTACCATGCGAGTAATGAGTAATTGACCGACCGAGAAAAATTTTGCGAAACGTACTATAAAACAACACAAACAACACATTACACTCATACATAGCGAGCCATAAAAAAAACTGAATAAATCATATTTGTTAAAAATACTCAAAACACCTGAGTTTCTATTAATTTCTTCCCTGTTCGAGTCCCCGAACATATAAATTTATCTGTAACGAATTAAGACCCGTTACAATATATATATACTGAGAGTACTATCGAAAAGATATCTATTTATTGGCGATATATATATATATATCTATATCGCCAATAAATAGATATCTTTTCGATAGTACTCTTCGATGCCATTTAGATGTCGTTTTGTCAACCTTATTCGGATGCCTATCGGACGACTTTGAGATGGCAGTGGGATCTTGGCATTTTCGTGCCTTTAAGAGGATATCTTTCGGATATATAGATTTGGTGACTTTATGCTAACTTACCGACAACCAATAAGAGTTACCCTTTTGTTGACACATTGTTAACCATTAAAAATTGCCGTATAGTTAACTGTCGGACACGAATAAGTTATCTGCCAAGCGGACATAAGTGATACGTTTTGTAATACAAAACGGCGTCTTTTTGGACAACCAAAAAGTTATCCGTATCCGTTTCGCATATCTTTCGGATGCCATATGGATAACATTTTGCTACCTGGGTGGGTTCGGTCATTACACTGTATGGCTATTCGAAATTTGAAGCATGGAGTCAGTTATGAAAATTTAGCTACCTGGTATTTTATTAAGATTAAGTTATTTACAATTTGTGGGCAAAAATGTTCACATCACCAAAATATGTGATAACACTGTCATATCTTCCAAAAATGTTGGTGCCCCCTTATTTTTGTGCCCCAGGCGGCTCGCCCCAACCACCACACTCTTGCTACGGCGCTGACTGGAAAATGTTTATGAACGAGTCGACGATATCTTTTCAAATCATTTCTTCGTATAGATAAATAATATGGCCGTAAGCACCAGATCTGAATAGAATGGACTGCAATCCCATTCATCCGACAGATTCAAATGCGAGCGGACTGTTCTTTCAAATAAACGACATCTTGTAAGACAAAATCAGAGATGTCTGGTAATTCCAATAGGTACGTAAAGTATTTGTATCATCTAATACATCAGCGATGACTGCATAACGCTTAAAATACAGCATTTTACATCGATTTCTCATTTAATATTCGTTTGTCCACAAAGTTTCATTCATGAGGCATCATGATTGGAATAATCTATATTGCAGAACATTATTTGTGCTCAAAATTCAATAATAATTGGTTCCTCAAGAAGCATAGTTTTTCTTACATCAACAGTACAGTAATGTGTACCTAAAATTCGGCAATTAAAGAAACTGATCACCAAACATGGTTGTCGAGGAAGCCAACATTTTTTAATGGACTATCCCAAAACAGAGCTGGGCAAAAAGTACTTAAAGTACTAAGTACCCGGTACTATAAGTAGCTTGTAACTTGTACTATAAGTAGCTCAAATATCTGGTACTGGAAATATTTAGTATTTCAGGTACCTTTCCCAGTTCTGTATTACACTGAAATTTGAGCATTTTTTCTGACACTTTAAAAATCTGATACTTTAAACACTAAGTACTTTGTACTTTGTCTAAGTAATTTGCTCAGCTCTGTCCCAAAACATGAGTGGGGTAGACCGTGATGGAAGAAACAGAGAGAACATTATGCCGATGATTACATCGGCATAATGTTCTCTACGGTCTCACGGTCTACCCCACTCCTGTTTTGGGACAGAGCTGAGCAAATTACTTAGACAAAGTACAAAGTACTTAGTGTTCAAAGTATCAGATTTTTAAAGTGTCAGAAAAAATGCTCAAATTTCAGTGTAATACAGAACTGGGAAAGGTACCTGAAATACTAAATATTTCCAGTACCAGATATTTTGAGCTACTTATAGTACAAGTTACAAGCTACTTATAGTACCGGGTACTTAGTACTTTAAGTACTTTTTGCCCAGCTCTGTTTTGGGATAGTCCATTAAAAAATGTTGGCTTCCTCGACAACCATGTTTGGTGATCAGTTTCTTTGCTATAAAAAGGTGCTAATTATAGCACCTTTTTATAAAATACGGATATATTTTTTTCAGTTCCGACCAGAAACCAAAAAAAATGATGTTCAAGAACCGTTCCGGGGAAATAAGAGAGGCGCAGGTCATTGAAGAGGTACACAGCTACGCGGCTCGATACAAAAATGCAAAGGTAAAATTATAAGGTCACGGTGTAAAACGTGATCCTCATAGCTCTGTATTTATATTTACTTCGTATATTTTTGTTTAACCGGAAACTGTCAAGTTTGTACGGAGCATCGATGAACTCCCACCGAACTGGAAAATCACGATGGTCGTCAAAGAAGCGTCTTACCAAGAGACAACTAACCCATTTTACAAAAAAAAAAGAATAAGGTACTTGAAGCAGGGAAGTACTATTAGGCACTTGATGTAATGCTCTGTTGTTACATACCTAATGTAATTTTCTACGTAATTTGTACACGATTTTGCTTAAAGCAAATAAAGATGAAATACCGATAAAAATGGTTATTTGTCCGACGAATCAACCATTATTTTGTAGGGTAAATTCAAATACATTCTTTTTTTATTATCATTATTGCAAATACAAAATAAATACAACATTTACATGCAAAATACTCCACTACACAACTTTCATTGAAGGGGATCCTGCTCTGAAGATCCGAGAAGTTGTTCTTCTTGTGTACTTACTTCCAATGACTTCAATTATATGCATTTTATGGCGGCGCAAAAACAGTCGATAAATTCTAACCGGCACTCGTCACGGATAGCGCGTATAATTTGATCGAAAGTCGGAAACTTCGCGAACGCGGTTATTTTTTGGCATTTTGAACGGCTAGATGCAACGATGACGATTCGATGATAGGTCGGGTTGGGTTTAGCAATCTGACGTGAGGTACATACTGAACCAAGGGCGTCAAATGTTCGTAAATCAACCAACCTCATGATGCTCCCATCAGAATATTGCTCGTAATAAATAAATGGATCATTAGTACAGTCGTGCTGTATATTGGAATCGGAAAAAATTAGAAGGCTAGTTTTTTGACAGGTGATTTTGTAGGTGCCACGGGTGCTAAAACCAAGTTTGCCTAAAAATCGGGGGGGTAGGGTTTTTTTAAGTGGTTTAATGCCAAACTACAACCCCCACGAGGTCGGCGCCGGGAGACAAAATGTTCCGAACAATCCGGGTTTTATTTTTGTCCATAGCGCCGCAGTCGTGGTATTTCATTTTGGGGGCGAAAAAGTGGGGTGAAATTTTGAACAATCAGTTTTCATTCGATTACTCTTTAGGACAAATTCATACAATTTTTGTTCAAATGGAAACGTTGTAGCCCTTGAAAAGACGCCCTATAGATTCCCTCTTCAGAGATTCGTGGGAATCTATAATCGTTCTACCATACCGACCGCGATAAGGTATCATTCCCTCTTAAGGATCGATTGAAGACAACATGTTTCATTGTGAGTGTACAAGAAAGAATCATTGACGATGCACGTTTTTATATTTTTATACAAATTAAACTTATGATTGTTCATATTTCACTTGGTGGAAACATCAAATTAAAAATTATAATACTTTGCCCAACTCTAATTCAAAACCAAAAGAAAAAGTAGAGACCGAATGTCGTTTTTAAACGTTTTATTCGACGCGATTCGTTCGCTCGACAGCATCATTACACGAAGTATGCGTGAAGAACGTTTACTATTTTGCAATTGCATATCGGGCAACGTTTCGTCGTTCTCCAAATTTTTTTTGCGCAAGGGTAACAGCAGGCAATGTGCGTCGAACGGTTATGAACAAGAGCGGTGTTGCGTGGTGCGTCTCTACAAATCTTACATTTCAATTTTTCGGGATCCGTCTGATCTAGCGTCGTCCTTATTTCCGATACGAAAATTTTCTCCACAGATTCGTTCTCGTCGCTATCCGAACTGGCCAATTCGCGGCTGCCCATGGCCACCGTCCTGCTCGCTAAGTTTCGTACGGATCCCTGACTCGACGCTCGCTGCTCCGTTCCGTCGATAATTTTTTCCGTTAATCGATTCTCCCCTTTCGTCGTTCCCAATGTTTCGGTCGCGTGGGAGCTCGGTTGCGGGAAAACACTCGTACCAGGCTGCGATCCCGAGATACCCGTGTCGACGGTATCGACAGACACTTGACAACTCGTCAACGGACGTTGCGAAGATCCTGCCCTTATGACCAAATCGTTCTCGATGTCGATTTTTTGGAAACTGACATTGAGAGATCGTTGTGTTTGTTGATTCGAAACTGCACCCGAATCGAAAAACTTTATAGTAGTATAGCTAGGGCGGTTCTAACCCACCGTTTGAGGGGCGGGAGCGAGGGGGCTGGGAGGGGGAAGCGTGAGGGAGGGGAGGGGGAAGTGAGGGGAAGGGGGCGGGGCGAGGGGAAGGGGCGGGGCGGGGAGGCGGAAGAGTGGGGAGGGGAGGGGGACGCGTGGGGAGGGGAGGGGGAAGCGCGGGGGAGGGGAGGGGAAGCGTGGGGGAGGGGAGGGGAAGCGTGGAGAGGGGAGGGGGCGGGGCGAGGGGAGGGGGCGTGGAGGGGGGGCGAGGGGCGGGGAGGGCGAAGCGAGGGGCGGGGAGGGGGAAGCGTGGGGGAGGAGAGGGGGAAGCGCGCGGCAAGGGGGGGAGGGGGGAGCGAGCTGTGAGGGGGGCGGGCGAGGGAGCGAGGTGAGGGGATGTGTGCGGGTGTGTGTGTGTGTGTGTGCGTGGCGGCCTTTCAAAGCCCCCTAATTTATGACATGCAGCTGGTGCCACTCCAAAAGACAATGTCAAGATGTTTCCGCCCCGTCTCAAAGCTCGCCGACACTCGAAACAGGTCCTGACAGGTTTCTCGGAAAGGCGTGCATGCGTGCGTGCATATGTGACAACGATATATGGGTGGGAAAATTTTCGGTAATATGAAAACGCTAGGCGCCACATGGGTGGTCTATATTTATGACATGCAGCTGCCCTGCTTCTATCTCGAAGACAATGTCAATTGCATCCGCCCCGTCTCAAAGCTCGCCGACACTCGAAACACGTCCTGACAGGTTCCTCGGGAAAACTATAGTTTAGGGATCTATCGTCAAGGGCTGTTGGCGCCGATGGACCACTTGAGCTGCACTCTTGGAATCTTTTGACCCGATGCATCCCGACTTCCTGTTTTTTTGTCTCATGTTCCTCGAGCAATCTACGCGTCATCGGGAAACTCTGTTTTTTCCCCGAGAGAGGGCCAAACTTTTTTCCCGAAGAGCCTTTTTAATGATCCGCTCCGCTCAAAACTGACCGCACTTTGCATGAAGCAGTCAGTCTGTTAACATCGTGGAAGTTTTTCGTACTCGTCAACATGGAACAAATCTTGCATGATCAAGCTGTGCTCTTACGGTCGTTCGAAGATTTTGCTGCGTGGGAACAGCGATGTATGGAGTTCATCGAAGGGCTGTGTTGTATCCGCTGATTTACGCAATACAACGAAACGACCGAACGGTCGAGAAAGTATTTGCGAAACGGCATTCCAGACCGTTTCGCATCCTCCTTGCGAAAGAGTCACACTTTTGCCAAAATGCAATAGTCAAAAAGACACTTTGCGACACGTCCTGACGAAGCATCAGATGATGTTCGATCTAGGGCAAATTGCGACAATCAGAGTCGACAATTAAGAGAAGTTACCAGGGAGTAGTCAGTCCTTGGTTGGCTTTTGAACGGTTCGGTCCTAAGGTACGACCGACACACTGTAAATTCAATTATAAGACAAGCCCAGTAATAAACTTATATTCCTATTCAACGAACTTGAGTTCCAACTCTTAATTTCGCAACGATCCCAAAAATACCTATCCCGGGTTCTCGAGCCGGGGATACAACATTGGTGGCAGCGGTGGGGTTTGCCGAAAAGTTCGTTCGTTGTGTGTGAACACGCACAACTACCACTCAAGCACCATAAACGAGTGACCGAGTCAACCCGTGTGCTCGAGTGAGCCAGCCCGACCGAGTCGGAAGAGGAATACAGAGGAAAGGCTACAGCCAAGCAGAGCCAATCCCAGAAAACCCGGATCCCGAGGATCAACGGAAGAAGGACCCAACAATCGGAGAAATCGTACCCAGAAGCAGTGTACGAAACAAAGGAACGAAGAACAGGACGATCGCAGTTCATCAACCAGCATGCATCTTGCGATCATCTACCTGTAAGTGACGGAACATTTCGTAAATAAAAATCCTCCAAAGCCAGAGAATTCGTCTATGTCGGACGAAGAAAAAGCAGACCGGTATCGATTGCCCGGGAAAGACAAACTATCACGATCGTTAGATTCGTTTTTTAACACTGTCGTCATTTACGACGGTCAAAGTGATTTAGGCCGAAAGCGTCGTAGGGAAAATCCAAGCACAGAAAAATTAGATTTGACTCCCGTAACGTACGCGAAATATTTAAATCCGAAGCGACAACATAATCAGCCTTCGGAACACAATTCGTCAGACGCGTCGTCCAGTGCTGACGAAACATTTAATCCCGTTGAAGTCGAAAGAAATCGCGAATTGAATCGCCAAGATTTTACGTTATTAAATCAACGGACAGTAACAATGGCCGAACACGACGACTATATGTCAATGAAAGAGGCTCGAATGAGCATTCCCGTATTCGACGCCTCCAAACCAGAAGACGTTACAGATTTTATACGAGCAATAAAATTCGCGTCGACTCGAGTCCGCGCAGAAAATGTCGCGGATTTATTAGCGGCTATATTGCATCTCAAATTGCAAGGCAAGGCCGCGGCAGACCTGCGTTACAAAGACGTAGAGACGTTCGACGATTTGCTGACATTATTAAAATCACTGTACGAGGCGAAGCGAACAGTCCCCACGCTACAAATCGAATTCAATTCCTGTAGACAAAAACATGACGAGACTGTACAAGCTTACGCAAACCGCGTCGAGTCCATAATGATGGATTTAATCACGGGTTGCACGCCCATGGTCAATTCGGAATCTGGTCGAAGAGCAATCGAACAGTTAATTAGGCATTTTGCCCTGAATAATTTCGAACATGGACTGCGCAAGGACTTACAGCTAATAGTAACGTCACGAGGGTACCGCGAATTGGGCGAAGCCATCCGCGGAGCAATCGAAGAGGAAAAATCGGTCGAAGGGACCAAAACAATCGCGAAGAG
This sequence comes from Ophion costatus, assembly GCA_951751655.1. Classification (NCBI taxonomy): domain Eukaryota; kingdom Metazoa; phylum Arthropoda; class Insecta; order Hymenoptera; family Ichneumonidae; genus Ophion; species Ophion costatus. Next base: position 3,044,275 of record OX632366.1, on the reverse strand, counting down.
CGTCTCCCACAGTAGCGGACAGTCCGCACCGTCGCACGCCCACGAGGGGCGAAAATCGTTCCCATTCCAAAGGCCCGCGTCGCATCAGGCGCATGCGCAAGCGCGTTATAGCTTGCCAGTGCCAATGAAAACAATTAATCAAGCAGAAATAATTTGCAATTATTGCAAAAAACCGGGTCACAGATATAACGACTGTAGAATAAGGCCAGGATGGCAGGGCCCGAGTAACCCACAGAAGCATTACAATTATGTGCCAAACTATAAGTTCCCAAGAAAACAAAATGAATATAGGCCAAATGAAAGAACCCAAGAAAATACGCCCAAAAGAACCGTCAGTTCATTAGCAGTCGGCGTTCTTTCCATAGAAAAAGAAACAAAAAGCGTTCAAGTGAACAAGCGGAAAAAACCGCAAAGAAAAATAATGGACATTCTACTTGGAAAGCCATATGTACACAACGACAGGGCACCAAGAAGAATTTACCACGTCAGCACTCAGCTGCCGCGAGTACACGCCAGTGACCTACATATAGCGTCAAAACAGGCTCGCGAAAAAATGCTGAAGCTCCGGTGTGACACAGGGGCCCAGTGCAGCATTGTAAAGGTGAATGAGTTGGATCCAGATACACCCATCGGGGACGAGGTCATAGAACTCCACGGCCTCGGGGGCAAGGCGTTCCGTACCCTCTGCACAGCTGAGTTGAAACTGGACACCCCGGCCGCTGTGATAACGCACAAGTTCCACCTGGTCGGCAAGGAAGTACCGTTAGCAGTAGACGGACTCCTTGGAATGGACTGTATAGTCGAAAAAGGAATAAACATACTGAAAGGAAAAATGATAGAAATTAAAGGGCACAAAATACCGTTTGTACACGGCACGAAATACTTAAAAATACCCGCCCGCACAGAATGTATAGTGCAGGCGAGGACGATGGGAAAAGGCCAAGGAGTTACAAGGGAACAACAAATCCAAAAGGGTGTTACGATGGGAAAAGCCGTCGTAAAGGCAGAGGCAAACACTTGCCCGGTAACAATAATGAACGTGCTCGAGAAAGACCTACGGTCGAACTGGAAAAATTGGAAATCGACAAAATTAGCCTGGGAAAAGAAAAATGCGTCAAAAAGAAGAAAGAAGAGGAAACGCATCAGGACGTCGAAAAAATCGCAGAATTACGAAAGCAAAGGTTGGAAAAATTATGACGCGAGATTAAGGGGAACTCGCATTTGAACGCGGAAGAAGAAACGATTTTGCGACAAATTTGCGAGGAATTTCCCGACGTATTTCATCTCGAAGGAGAATTACTGGGTTGTACAAAAGCAGTCGAGCATCGGATACCGCTCAAGGACGGGACAATGCCGATAAAGGTGCGACCTTATCGACTGCCGGAGGAGCACAAAAAAGAAATTCAACGACAGGCACAAAAAATGCTAGAAGAGGATATAATCCGCCCAAGCACGAGCCCATGGAATGCTCCATTGCTCGTAGTGCTGAAAAAACCAGATGCGGACGGAATAGTCCAAAAGAGGGTGGTCGTTGACTTTCGGAAGTTAAACGAGGCTACGGAAGGTGACTCTTACCCACTGCCCAATATCGCAGAGATACTGGACCAGTTGGGAAAGGCAAAGTACTTCACGACCCTCGACCTCGCTTCGGGATTTCATCAAATCCCAATGGCGGAGGAAGACAAACCGAAAACGGCTTTTTCAACGCCGTTGGGGCATTACGAGTATAATCGAATGCCATTTGGTTTAAAAAATGCACCTCCTACGTTCCAAAGATTAATGGACGCAGTATTGGCCGGTTTGCAGGGCCTAAAATGCTACGTATATCTGGACGATATTGTAATACATGGAGCCTCACTCGCCGAGCACGACAAGCGACTACGTGAAGTGCTGACGCGGCTAAGAGAAGCTAATTTAAAAATACAACCAAAGAAATGCGAATTTATGCGAAAAGAAACGCAATATCTCGGTCATATAATAACTGAAGTCGGTGTAAAGCCTGACCCCGAAAAACTAAAAGCGGTAAAAAATTTTCCAATACCGAGAAATGTAAAAGAAATACAATCATTCCTGGGACTTGCCGGGTACTACCGCAGATTTATTAAAGATTTTTCCAAGATCGCAAAACCAATGACGAATTTGATCAAAAAAGGTGTCAAATTCGAATGGTCCGAATTATTCCAAAGCTCATTTGACCATTTAAGGGAAGCCCTGATCACAGCACCTATACTCCAGTATCCTGATTTCACGAAACCGTTTATCGTGACAACGGATGCCTCAGATAAGGCAATCGGTGCAATCCTGTCCCAAGGGAAAATTGGAGAGGATTTACCCATATGTTATGCAAGTCGAACTCTCAACAAGGCCGAAACCAATTATTCGACTACAGAAAAAGAACTGCTTGCAATCGTATGGGCCGTACATCAATTTCGACCGTATATTTACGGCACAAAATTCACCATAATAACGGATCACAAACCATTGACATGGTTATTCAGCGTAAAGGACCCAGGATCAAGGCTAATGAGATGGCGAATAAAATTGGAAGAGTACAACTATAAAATCCAATATAAAACGGGAAAATCAAACACAAACGCAGACGCGATAAGTCGTATATATGCCTTGACACGAGCTCAGGCACAAGAGGTAGAAAAAAGTACACAACAGCATGGTAGCACAACAAAGAAAGAATTAAATAGAGAAAGAAAGAAGACTCCGCGCGGCAGCGCGAGAGAGAAAACAAAGAAAGACAGTATGGCCGCCAGCCGTTATGAAAGCGAGAGAGAAGAAACCGAGTCCGACAATACGGAATCGGACAATGACAACACGAGCGAGAGCACCCGAGAGAGAGAGGATGAAAAGAAAGACAGCGTTACGAATGTCCGCACAAAGAGGAGAGGCCGAGTATACGACTCGCCGTGCTACGAGATAGCACGTGAAGAAGAGGCCGCCTGGGGAAGCGCGGCACAGGGGGAATCTCCCCATGAGTTAAAAGAGTCGCGATGCGCGAGCACGAGCGCGAGCGACGAAGAAAACTGCAGCATTGGCGTATCGACCCCAAGAAAGGCAGACAGAGCAAAAATAATTCAAGAATATCACGATGCCCCTCTAGGTGGGCACCAAGGCATCACACGGACGCTGCATGCGAATACGTCAACGATATGTGTGGCCGGGAATGAAACGAGACGTCACCGCACACATACAAGAGTGCGACAAATGTCAGAGAAATAAATCGGGAAAAATTAAGAAGGCACCGATGGTAATCACAGACACGCCAAGCCGAGCGTTCGAAAAAGGTGCTGTTGATATAGTCAGTCCCTTGACGGTGATCGATAAAGGCAACAAATATATTCTGACTTTCCAGGATTTACTAACAAAATATAGCGAAGCAATTCCGTTAGAAAATCAAGAAGCCAATACAATAGCAAAGGCCCATGTAACGAAAATTATTTGTAAATTTGGCGCCCCGTCTGAAATCCTCTCGGATCAAGGCACAAATTTTCTAAGCAAAATATTTAAAGAGATGTGTGATCTCCTACAAATAAAAAAATTGCAAACCACGGCATACCATCCACAATCGAATGGAGCCCTGGAAAGATCACATAGGACCCTTGCAGAATACCTGAAAAATTTCGTGCGAGAGGATCAAAGGGACTGGGACGAATGGATACCATACGTCATGTTCACATACAATACCACGCCACACACGGCTACGGGTATTACGCCGTACGAATTAGTGTTCGGAAAGGAGGCTAAATTACCAACCGCACTGCGAGAAATTCCGCGAGCCACGTATTCATACGACGATTACGCAGCGGAATTATGCGAGCGCCTGAGGGCGCCATGGCAACAAGCACAAGAAAACCTGAAAAAGGGTAAGGAGAAATCGAAGCATCAATATGATCACACGGCCGGTAAAATAGAGTACCGCCCGGGTGATCAAGTCCTCCTTTACGACGAGACCGTGAGGAGGGGCAGATCGGCCAAGCTCACTCCGAAGTGGGTAGGGCCTTACACGGTCCGAAGCCGAGAGGCAGGTGAGACCTACCGTATCGGCCGCGGACGCAAGGAAGCACGCGTACACGTGAATCGCATAAAAAAATATATCACCCACTAGCCGTCGCGATGGCCAGCGGGTAGGCGCGGAGACAGGAGGGGCCCGCGGCTCGACCGCACGAAAGCCCCGTCATAAAAAAAAAAGGTGAGAAGAGAAGGAGAAGAAATATATATACGTCGCACATGAAGTGCGGAAAGCGATTCTTATAATTAATGGAGGCCACAATGGCTCTCCCGCATTACGCCCTGAAAAGAGGAAGGGAAAAATAAATTATATAAACACACGAATACGTGGCAAAAAAGGTGGTATATTGTTTACATTCGCTGGTTAACCGAACACCCAAATGGGGTCCGGTTTCAACCCCAGAGGGGAGGGGAAGAGGGCGTGCAGCCCCCACATGGTGGGGCGGCTGATCCACCAACCCTCTTCCGGGCTGTCATAAAACAGCCGACACAATCCGAATAAGTCGGCGGGTTCCCAGCCCCACTCCATGGCCTCCAAGCTGTCCGGATCCTCGGCCAAAATCTTGAGGAGGTTGGCCCGGACCCGGGCGTGACGGCAGCGAACACCGACGGCGTGCTGAATAAAGAGCCGCCGCCACCATCCCTTAGAGGATAAGCGAGCCCTCTTGGGAACCCGTGCTGTCTGAGGAAAAAGAAAAAAAACACATTGTTTTACTTAGGAGGAAGGGAATCTCCTCCGATGGAAAAAAAAACGGGAAAGAGAATTCGTCTACATACCACAACGAATTCTAGACCGTCCTCCTCACCTCCGAGTACCACCGTTTCTCCTTCGCATCGCGAGTAATCCATGTCTGGAAAAAAAACAAAAAAAACAATAATAATAATTATGAAGCGAGATAAAAGGTAAATAAAGAAGACAGAGAAAGAACGAATACTCACCGAGGTATAATGCGATCGGCTTCCGTCGAAAGTCGAAACAAGAATGAAAATGTCGCCGTTCACGCATTAAACGAGCGACTTGATCGAAGCACAAAAACGCGAACATTGCAGAAATGAAGAGAAAGAGGGCATAAACTCAAGACCCAGCAACGAGTCCGAATACAAAAAAGTCTACAATGAAAAAGAATTGAAATTCTAAAAATAGATCGTAAACCTATATGTATATCTATATATGGAAATAAATTCCCCAAAGAAAAAAAAAAGAAAAAAAACACGTCGGATCCAAAGAATTTAACCCCGCGAATTATTTTCGCAGGATACTAGCTCTGGCCCTAGGGTCGAGCCCAGGTGAGGCTGATACACCGGAAAAACCATACCGGATAGAAAGGTTCACGGTTTCACGCGGAATTTTCTATGAGGAAATCGGGACAATGTCAATAACCCGCGACGTATGGAAACTGGCAGTAAAAATGGATTTGAGTGGAATAGCAGAACAGGAAGCGCAGATCACCAAAGCCAACAAGAAAATAATAGACCTATGCGCTCAAGACCTGCGAGCCAACTTACTCTGCCATTTGGTCACGAAAACAACGACTCGCATGGTAGATAAAATTAACAACAAACTACAAGCCGCATACGACGTAACAGGAAACCAGAAAATTCGTAATCGACGGGGTTTGATAGACGGATTGGGGGGAATAATAAAAGCAATAACAGGAAATATGGACGCACAAGACGCATCCGAAATCAGCAACGAAATAAATGAAATAAATAAAAGGCAAAAAACAGTAGAAGATGCCTTAAAAGGAAATGTGCAAATTTCGGACTCCACAATAGATCTTTTTAATCGATCAACAATTCGTTTGGAAGAAAATCAGAAGGTGCTACAAGCTCTCGTGCAACAGATCAAACAAAGAGTCGTCAACCAGTACAACGACCAAAACGCCCGGCAACAATTGGATGAACGAATGATGGCCGTAAGCCTCATTGTAGAGTCTTTACTAAGTGACGTACGACAAGTAGTTAACTTTTTAATAGGACTCACGAGAGGAATGGTGAGCCCAAGCATATTATCGCCAAGACAATTGACGAATTATTGAACTGACGCTTTACCCAATGTGCCGATAGGGCATACGTTTCCTACCGCGATAAATTACGCGGAAATGCCAAAGTTATTGGAGTTATCAGAAGTAGGCGCGTATAGTACAAAAACATACATTGTACTTGTAATAAAAATACTGTTAATTGGCACTGAGGAATATAAAATCAGCAAAGCTTTTCCTCTGCCCACCAAAATAGAAAATCATAGTTATCAATTTATAGAAATAAAAAATGACCTCGTCGCGGTAGAAGCCACGAGAGAATCTTGCCTACATATAACAAAAAATGATTTAGGAAATTGTAAAGCTATAGCGTCACATTATTATTGCCGACCAAAGCAAGCAGCGCGTCCCGCTCATACTTGCGCATCGTGCGAGGTGGCATTATATATCGCATCTAAAGATAAATACGCAAATTGCGACCGAAGAGTCGCTCAGATAAATAGCACTCTAATTATTGCGTTAGAACGCCATGCTAGGTGGCTATACGTTGCACCAGCGCCCGAAACACTGCTCATCCATTGCGGAAAACAACCAACCGCATACGCAACGCTTACGGGTGCAGGGACTCTGGCTTTGGACGGAACATGTTCCGTCACCGCCCCTAGTTTTAGACTAGAAACAGTCGGCGAAATAAGACAAAACGAACACTCCGATTTCTTACCACAATATAATTTTTCATTCTTGTCTACAGATATGCACATACTCGATCATACATCGACAAAAAATGTATTACCGCACGAAACTATAAACGATCCAAAAGAATTAAACAGGATCGGCGAACGTTTAAAAACAGTAAAAAATAACCTAAACGCGGAATCAAGCGATTCTAGAACATATGGACATATAATAGGTAATTATTCGTTAAGCGCAATCGCGCTGATAATACTTCGAATAGCCTGTATAGGCTATTACCGTATGAACCACGCGTGGACACCCGTCAACAATGAGGGCCAAAGCAGCGCCGAGCCGGCGCAATCAAGCAACGCACAGTCAGCAAAAAGGAAGCTGCCCGTGCCAAAATTGAGATTAAATATCAAGCGAAACATATCCACGACGAATTCCGTGTAAAACGAACAGGCGAAAATATATACAAAAGAAAATGTACTATATTTATGCGAGAATTATTTTAAGAAAAATAACGATATATAGATCTGGGATAATCACATGGGTAAATGGAAATATAAATTTGTAAACCGGAGGACCGAACATTAAAACAAATCCCAGGAGGAATTTTATCTTTTAAGGGGGAGGGATGTTGTATCCGCTAATTTACGCAATACAACGAAACGACCGAACGGTCGAGAAAGTATTTACGAAACGGCATTCCAGACCGTTTCGCATCCGCCTTGCGAAAGAGTCACACTTTTGCCAAAATGCAAGCATCCAAAAAGACACTTTGCGACACGTCCTGACGAAGCATCGGATGATGTTCGATCTAGGGCAAATTGCGACAATCAGAGTCGACAATTAAGAGAAGTTACCAGGGAGTAGTCAGTCCTTGGTTGGCTTTTGAACGGTTCGGTCCTAAGGTACGACCGACACACTGTAAATTCAATTATAAGACCAGCCTAGTAATAAACTTATATTCCTATTCAACGAACTTGAGTTCCAACTCTTAATTTCGCAACGATCCCAAAAATACCTATCCCGGGTTCTCGAGCCGGGGATACAACACCTTGAATGATGATCCGGGAGTACCTTTTTGCGGACAGCCTGTCGCGCATAGATAGACTCTTGTACAAATCATCGTCCTCTTGAATGGCCGTGCGATTATTTACTTGCTCAATCGTTAGGCGTTCCATTTCTCCTGCTCTTTTGCGGTTAAAAAGTTGAATTTTGATAAGCACTGCTTCAGATAAGTCCGTCCAAGATTTCTTGTCAAATTCCTCCGTCAATTTCTCAGATTCGTTTGTTATAATTTTATCCAGATAGGAATCGAATTTTTTAATATCGCCCGCTTTCGGGAGATTAGCCTCTTTTCCCTGTCGCGCATGTGTCTGCGATTCAGCGACGTTTTTATTGATGCTGCAACCGTAGTCTTCTGAAAACGGTTTCAGGAAATCCTTTGTGTTTTTTCTCTTTGCCTCATTGTGTTTTTTTTATGCATTCCGCTCAAAGCTGGGCAGAAAAAAGTTAATCCGTTAATCGTTAATTAACGAAGTTAACTTTTTGGTTAACGACTTAACTTTTAAGTTAACTTCAAAAATCGTTAACGGTCTTCTTAACTTCCGTTAAATGGAACTTCCGTTAACTAGTCCGTTACATTGGGTGCCGACGTGATTTTGTTTGAATTGCGCGCCACGTCGGCCACGCCACGCTCGTACTCGTACGACGGAAGCCGGAATCGTACGACTCGTACCACGGGAGACGAGTATTATGTCCGGGTTGAACGTGAGTGCGAGAGAGAGGTCCGCTTCGATGTCTCTCTCGCACTCACGTGAACGCGGACCTAACCCAACTCGATGCATGGCTATATGGCGTCGTACCGTGTCGCGGTGTCGCTGTAGAGTTGTGGAGTGTTAGTGTTGTGGAGTGTTCGTTGTTACTAGTTGTTAGTATATTTACTTTCAGGTACATTACCGTGTTGCGACTTCGTCAGAGTGTGGATTGTGGTATTGTGGAATATCCGTATCTTATCATTTCGATTTTATTGTACGATTGATTAAACTGATCAGACCGGCGGTATTGTTTTTCAACTGTTGCGGATTCTATTGGTGATGGATATTAATTTTATAACCTAACGTTTTACAACGAGCAAAAAAGTATTTTTTTTTCGTGTCGGTGAAATTTATCACGAGATTACATCATGAACACTGAAGATTGTCACGAACCAGAATGTATTGAATCTGTTGATGAGAATGAGAGCAACAACGGCAGGGTTAAATCTGCTGGTTCTCAATCTCAACATGAACAGATTCAAGATGAAAATCCTTGGCCACATTTGAACGATTATATTTTATTAAAATCTAAATTGGGAGAAAAGTTGATGTATCAATGTAAACTGTGTTTGCCGAAGCTTTCTACAATCAAGGCTCACGCTTCTACCCTTAATAATTTGAAACAACACACGAAGAGGATGCACGCATCAAAATATGGACAGTTTGAAGAAAAAATAAAAGCAGGCCTCGCGAGGTCAACGCGAGGTAAAAAGAAAAACTATTCAATGCCTTGTTCAAGCCTTGATCTTGATAGCAGCAGCAGCGGTAATTTGTTTTCACCTCCGTCTACGAAAAGGTTACGGCAACAAAGCATTGGCGAATCTTTTGGCATTGTCGCTACTGGCAGCGGCGTATCTCAAACTAGTGTGGACCGATGTATCGTAAACTTTTTTGTAGCAAACATGATTCCACTACATGTTGTAGAATCCGTCACGTTTGTGAAACTCATTAAAATGTTGAACCCCAGTAAGAGTTCAATTTCCAGAAGGACATTGGGGAGGCGTATCGTTAATTCGCATGCTCAGTTGAAACAGCATTTGATCGAGTAAGCATCTTTTATGAAGAACAAATAAATTTTTTTTATATTATTTTCTTCTGTGAAATTAAATTGTTCTTTTTAATTTCAGCATACTCGGCAAAATCGATTGGTTGGCTACAACAGCAGACTGCTGGTCTGCTCATCGGAAAATTTACTTGGGAATGACTGTCCACTGGATAGATCCTGTTACCAGAGCAAGAATGCATGCCGTGTTAGCTTGCATGAGAATAAAAGGTGTTCATTCATATGATGTACTTGCACAGATGATGATTAACATTCATTATGAGTTCCACATCGAGAAAAAAGTAACTAGGTAAGTAAGTTGGTAGAAATCGTTTAATTAATTGATATCTACAAAAAACATTTTGAATTATTTTATGACTGAATGTCTTGTAAATCACAACATATAATTTTTCATTTTTAGAACGACAACTGACAACGGCAACAACTTTGTGAAGGCCTTCGTACAATTTGGTACGGAAGCTGATATATTGCCAGATATGCCATCAACATCACATGATGTGAGCTCCGACACTGATGATGCTGTTACTGGCCTTTTATCTGACTCTTCCGTGGAACAAGAGTTTGAATATATTTCGTTGAAAAATGTGCTTGCTGCATCTGATGGCAGTAATACCAATGTGGAAAGCCTCGATTTACCCGTTCACATGAGATGTGCAGCTCACACATTCAACTTAGTAGCGACCAAAGATGCTGATACTGCTCTACAAATATCTATTTTCAAAACTCCATACCGTGCTGCTATGGCAAAAGCTCGCGCCATTTGAAATCTACAATCTCGCAGTACAGTGGCAAGTGACAATATCGAGTCTGAATTGGGGAGGAAACTGGTTATACCGAATACCACAAGATGGAACTCCACTTATGACGCGGTTGTGGTCCTCAACGCAATTTTGGAAACAAAAAGGCCTGCTCTTCGTAGAGTTATGACTCAAATCAACTTAAATCCATTCAACGATCAAGATGTGGCCATAATGAAGGCATATGTGAAGGTTAATAGCGTTAATACTTGATACATATAATCAATTATAATTCTAAGTGCGAAGTACTTTGTACCCAATATAACAGTGTATTTTTACTCAGTCAATTATTTACCTATATATATAATTTTATTTATAATCTTGCAGGTCATGTCACCAGTGGCTAGAGCGCTCGATTTAATTCAAGGCGAAGCTCAAGCATATCTTGGAACTCTACTGCCAACGATTGCAACAACAGTGTTCAAACTGCAGGATATTAAACCGCTGGTGCATTGTTGTACCCCTTTAGGCAATGCATTATTGTCTGGGATTGAAAAACGATTCGAACGATTAATGGAGGATGAAGAATGCCAACTGGCTGCAGCCTTTCACCCAAAGTTCCGACTGCTGTGGCTGCAAAAATATGACAGCAGCAAGGTGTCAAGAGTCAAGAAGCTTATGGAAGAAAAAATTGAAGATGCTCTGAATAGAGAAAGGGACGCGAACGAAAGTGCATCAGCGGACGCAGCAATAATGAAGAAGAAGGAGATGATTTTTTTAGCTCCGTCACGCGGCTTGAAGAGAGGTCAAAAGGCCACAAATCTTTGAGAATCCAAGCTCACAATTTGGTGAGAACTTGGCTCGACTCGAATTCGAAAGACCCTTTATCAGATGCTGCATTTTTAGGTAAAGCAGTGTTAATAAATCTATTTAATAGATGTAACACTGCTATTCCGTCTAGCGCGGCTGTAGAACGTCTTTTTTCTACAGGAAAAGATGTTTTACGCGATAAACGATCATCTCTCTCTGATGATAATTTTAATATGTTAATGTTTATGAAGGGAACCATGCACCTGATGCAAGATGAGTAAAATTGTACGAAGAATTGATTACATGATTACTTTGTTAATGTTACCATATGTGATGTATGATGTATTGTCTTACTTAAAAAATGTAATATTCAATCTACCGAATTGTTTTATTTACCTGTGTATTGTATTGCATATTTGTATCCCAGCTCACCTTCTCTAATATCTTTTACATTGAACACTCACTTAAATATCCATACGACGTCTGAGTAGTTAACTTTTAACGGATAACTTTAACTTCCGTTAAATTTACAAAAAGTTAACGCATTAACGATTAACGAAGTTAACTTTTTGAGTAACGAATTAACGATTAACGAAGTTCACTTTTGAATTAACTGTGCCCACCTTTGATTCCGCTTCTAGGACAAGTCCCATCTTTTTTATAGCCGTTTTATAGCCTTTTTTATAGCTGACGCATTGGACGGTGTTTTGTACATTTGCGTTTCAACGTCTAAGCCAACCATAACGTTCGCGCCTTCAGTGACGGTATTATAATGCATGGGGTCGAAAACGGACGCCATGTCCGTTATATTTGGGTCAATATTGTTGACTATCTGGAGAAATCTTGCTGCGCGTCTAAGATGAGTTCGTATCTCGTCGTGTTGGTGAGGCAAAGTCAGAATTTTGCATAGCTTATTCTCGTACAGTATAATGAGCTCGTCATATCTAATCATTCTAGAGACTTCATCTTCCCTGAGAACCGGAATAACCTTTCGCCGCAGTACAGCGGAAGCAGATGCATGTACACGGCCCACGGTACGCCGAGCGAGTATCAAAACCCTTTTTGGCTCTGCCGATGTATCCCGTTTACACAAGCGATAATGATGGTGCAGGTCGCTTTTGCTGTACAACCCTCGACATTCTGGACACGCTTCGAAATTCATCGCCGATACCTTATCAGCATTCTTCGGTCGTCGGACATGGGATAATTTTTCCCTCATTCCACTCGGCATTTACGTTGAAAACGAAGTTCCCCTTCTTTCGTATATGGCTGCTATTAATTCTCGGCGTTCGGCACAATTTTCAGGAAGACCCATGAACTCTTTGACATCCGGTTCGTTCGAGTGTTTGTTTATGAGGTGACGGGCAATTTTGCTTTGCTGGGTGTGACAATAAAAACAATAGTTTTTCTTTTGTCCCCCTTTCGGCCCCTTCGATAACTCGAAGACTTGATTCTTGTTGTCGCAGGCTGAATTTCCCGGTACATTAAATGATACGTTCAAACTGTAGTCGCTGGAATGTCGAGCCGTATCTATGGCTGTTGGTGTATCATTTCCAATGCGACTCATTTATTCCTCGGATAATTGGGTTCCGACGCCATCATCTCCGACATCTGTTGATCCTTGCGCTTTTTGTCAATTATTATTTCTGTGAGGAGAGAGGGATTAGCTGGTTAAATAAAAGAAAACTTTGTTTTTTTTTGTATGATAAATGAACAATGTCTGTTATTGAATGAAAAAACACGAGAGATTTATTACGTGGCTCTCGTGTGAGAAAAAAACGGTAAAAAAAAATACAGTGACCTTCGCGGACAACAACGCTACCACGACTGACTCGATTCTCCAACTCTCGAGAGCGAGGGGGTACTCATTTCTCGTGATAGAAAGTTCTCGAAGCATTTCGATGCGCACACAGCTTTATCCGTCACGAGCACGATAGCCAACCTCAACACTTCCGCCGCTTGAGTACTCGCTATTTTTAACCATTCCAAGACTCATACGCATTTTACAAAAACGATCTCCTGAAAGTGGCTTCGTAAAGATATCCGCTCGTTGACAATCAGTCGGTACATAAAGAACCTCGATATCACCACTTTCGACTTTCTCACGAATGTAGTGATATCGGACATCAATGTGTTTCGTTCTCTTGTGAAATTCGGGGTTTTCCACAAGGCGTATTGCACTTTGATTATCAACATATAATACCGTAGCTCTTTCACATTGATGACCGATACCACTCAGTAAGCTACGTAACCACAATGCTCCTCTAGCAGCCGCTGCTGCCGCGATATACTCGGACTCAGTTGTGCTCATAGACACCAATGTCTGTCGCTGAGACGACCAAGTGACGAGTCCGTGCGCTATGCTGAAGGCATATCCGGTCGTTGACCTACGCGTTGCGATATCACTCGCATAATCAGCAACTGAAAAACCGACTAGTTCAGATTCTTTTCCACCCTCTCGATATTCTATTCCAACGTCTACCGTACTGACTAGGTACGCCAAAATGCGTTTCACAGCCTGCCAATGACTCTCGTTGTGACATTTTAGAAATTTACTCGCGTTATTCACGGCAAACGCGATATCCGGACGGGATACAATCGCGAGAAACATGAGTGAGCCAACGGCTTCTCTATACGGTACATCGTTTTTCTTTTCAACATCCTCGACAGGGTATAAGACTGTGTGAGGATCCGCCGGTATCGACACTCCCTTCGCGTTTGACATCCCGAATCTCTCGAGAACTCTTCTTGTATAAGCGCTTTGATGAATGAACATCGTTTTGTTTTCTCGATCTCGACAAATTTGCAACCCCACAAAATTGCTACAATCACCCAAAGTAATATCAAATGACTCTTTCAACGATTCTATGATTGACTCAAGAACTTTCATGGATTTTGCTGCGATGATACCATCGTCGACAAAAAGCGCAAGATAAACTTCAAAACCCTCGTAGTTACCGAAAAATATGCACTTATCCGCACTTGTCTCTTTTAGGTTAAACTTTCTCAAAAACGCACAGAACTTCACGTTCCAACACCGAGGAGCTTGTTTGAGACCATAAAGAGACTTATTCAACTTGCACACTACACTTGAGCAAGCACTTGACTCTTGATGAACATCGAGACCATTTGGAATCTCCATATGGATTTCTTCATCCAGTTCTCCGTGTAGGAACGCTGTACACACGTCGAATTGGACGATCTCGTAGTCTTCTTGTGCGATTGTTGCCAACAACGCACGGAGTGAGGCGTATCGCACGACTGGAGAAAACGTCTCGTTGTACTCTATTCCCTCTCTTTGTAGAAAACCTCGTGCGCATAGCCGCGCTTTGAAACGGTACACGCTACCATTTATGTCCTGTAGGGCTTCAAATACCCATTTGGAGTCTATCGTCCTGCCATCAGGTATTCTTGGCACGAGAGACCATGTCTCGTTTTTCTGATGAGCCTCGAGCTCGTCTTGTATTGCCTTTTTCCACTCTGGACCATCCGGCCCCAATATTGCCTCTTGTACCGTCGTCGGTACATTATATTCGATAAAGTTTAACTCATACCTTGCAGGAAGTCGAATCATCGATCGGTCACGTAGTGCGCGAGCCGGAATCACCTATTGCAGATTTTGTCCACGAACGACACGTACGTTTTCGGCTTGTATCACTCTGTTACCGGCTGCTGCCTCTCGTATTTCCTCGTTACCGACGACCTCTTGATTTTCGACCACCACTCCTTGATTTTCTATATTACCGATCACTGGCTCGACCTCGTCATTATCAATCGCTGGTAACAACTGTTCCACGTCTAGCGATTCCTCTGACTCTAACCCGCCAGCTTGCTCGTTGAACGATACGTCTCTGGAAACCGATATACATTTTGTCTCGGGGTTATACAACCTGTAGTTTGATGACTCTCCCTCGTATCCCACGAGGAGCACACTCTTGGCTCGGGCATCGAACTTCCTCGTCAGTTGTTTTGGAACGTGTACAAACGCCTGCGATCCGAAAATCCGCATATGGCTTAGGTTAGGTCGCTTTCGCGTCCACAACTCGTACAGAGTTTTGCTTCCGCCCGTTCTTGAGTGTCCCGCTCGATTCAGGGTGTAGACAGCTGTATTGACAGCTTCCGCCCACAACGTCGTCGGAAGACTCTTCGCCTGTAGCATCGTCCTCGCACACTCGACTATCGTGCGATTGTCTCTCTCGGATTTCCCGTTTTGTTCGGGTGTATACGGAGCTGTATTTTCCATGGTTATGCCACGTGAGATCAAATACGCCCGCATGTTTTCGTTGCAATACTCGCGTCCATTATCCGCACGTAACGTTTTCATTGCACGACCAAATTTGTTTGCGACAACTTTCTCGAATTCCTGGAAACGATCTAGCACGTCGGATTTATGTCTCATAAAATACACGACCCTGAAATCAGTCGCATCATCTTTGAACGTAACAAAAAACCGTGCCCCACTGGGAGACTGTACCGACATCGGCCCACATACGTCACTGTGCACAAATTCACCGGGCTGTCTGTTCACTTTCTCGGTTTTCTTCGCGAACGGTAGCTTGTGCAATTTTCCAAGCTGGCACGCTTCACAGAAGAAATCTGACGTGTCCTTTACGCTTACACCGTCGACTAGACCCTGTTTCACCAATTCACACAACGATCGCTTGTGAATATGGCCAAGACGCTCGTGCCAAAGTTTTATATTCAATGCTGTCACATTTGCTTCGTTTCGCGAGCTCGGTACACGAAAAAACATGCGCTACAGCTTGTTTGATTGTCTTACGCCTGTCGCTTCGACCACGCCTTTACGAGAAAGACTCACCGTTTCGTTCACGAACTGTACGTTAAAACCTTTTGTTGCACACATTCCGACCGAAAATAAATTTTTCTTCAGTCGTGGTACAAACAGCACGTCCTCAATAACCGAGTTTACCCATTCGCCGTCCACGAGTCTCTCGACACGAATTTTTCCGATACCGGTAACTTCGCACTCGTTATCATCGCCGAGCGATACTGTGTCGCCACTTGTCGCACGCAGCTCGACAAACCAGTCCCGACGAGAGGTCATGTGTGCCGATGCGCCACTGTCGGTGAACCACACATCTCTCGCATCGACACGCAATAACTGACGCACCTGCTCGACCGACGGTTCCTCGTACCGACTGTCTCTCTGACGCGACTTGCCATCGTTCGCGACCGCCGCGGCAACGAACGCACAGCTATCTCTCGAGTCCCTTTGGTCATTTTTCTTTTGCGGGCATTCACTCGTGTAATGCCCCTTTTCTTGGCACCGATAGCACTCGATATATTCTTTTGGACGCTTTTTCTTTTTCTTTTCTATAGATTCTGACTCACCAGGCTTCGAAACCGCTAACGCACTGCTTGAGTCTCCTATCGTATCAAGACGCTTTTCCTCTCCAATTAATCTCTCTAGCAGCTTTTCCACAGTTTGTTTCTCTGGCTCCACGCTGTCCCAAGCCGTCTGTAGATTACTGAATTTCGTCGTCAAGCCCGCCAAAATTTTGGCCATGACCGTTACGCTCGACACTTTCTCGCCAAGGTCACCGAGTTGACTCGCCATGTTTTGCACCCTGGATACGTGCTGTACTACAGAATCCGTCGGCGACATCCGGTACTCGTGGAACCGTTGTGTGAGCATCAGCTTGCTTGACGCCGATTTCTGTTCGTGAATCGTGCTGAGTTTGTCCCAGATCTCTTTTGCCGATCTGCAAACGTATATACTCTCGAGCTGAGGGTATTCCATTGCCGCTGACATAATCGCCGTCGCTCTAGCATTATCACGCACCCACGTTTTTGCTAGTTTTGCGTTGTCCCCGTCCCTGTTTGCCGGCATCTCTCTCGATCCGTCTACCACGTCGAAAACTTCATTGGCCATTAGTATGGACGTAATTTGGAATTTCCACCCTTGGAAATTCGTCCCATCGAACCGCCTTAACTGTTTCACTGAGAACTCTTCCGACATTTTTCCGTTTACTCGTAGCCTCGAGAAAAACAAAAACACGCGCGAACGCGACTACCGTTTTTTTCAATATGGCCGCTTCCACTCTCACTACCGCACGTTTCCCTCGTTTTCGCGTACCGCACGTTTCCCTCGTTTTCGCGTACCGCGAACTTGACCACGCTATATCTCTTTCTCTCTCTCTCCACAATAATTCACGCAGCTAGGGTATCTGGGCCCATAACCTGTTGATCCTTGCGCTTTTTGTCAATTATTATTTCTGTGAGGAGAGAGGGATTAGCTGGTTAAATAAAAGAAAACTTTGTTTTTTTTTGTATGATAAATGAACAATGTCTGTTATTGAATGAAAAAACACGAGAGATTTATTACGTGGCTCTCGTGTGAGAAAAAAAACGGTAAAAAAAAATACAGTGACTTTCTCGGACAACAACGCTACCACGACTGACTCGATTCTCCAACTCTCGAGAGCGAGGGGGTACTCATTTCTCGTGATAGAAAGTTCTCGAAGCATTTCGATGCGCACGCAGCTTTATCCGTCACGAGCACGATAGCCAACCCCAACAACATCTGATGGTACGAAGTCGGGGTCGGCATTATACGATTTTCCGTTTGAAACATTGCCCACGTCAAGGGATTATTCAATGGTGTCGTCATCGTACGGCGAAATCAGCTTCGTAGATGGGCTGTCGCAAATAATTTGCCGCGAAACCCGGTTCGATTCGTCGACACCGTTCAGTTATTCGTATATCTGATTGATGAACAGTCTATCCTGACTAGTAATGGAGTCTTCAACGTTCGCGTTCCATTCATTGATTTGACTTTGAACTGTGCAAATGAGAATAACAAAATGTTTAAATATTATTCGGATTGCAGCTCTTTATTGGAAAGATATTTTTTCCCAAGGCAGAAGCTCATGAACTCTAAAATATAGATTCTGTAGACATTTTTAGATTAAAGTAATAAAGCTTCTATTATGTCAAATCTTATAGTAGAATCATTATTCTATGCTACGGTAGCAGAATTTTCTCAAAACGGCTACGAAAAAAACAAGAAAATTTGATACAACATCCTACTGTGAAACTTCCTTATCTGTACCACAGACCTTCTAACAGAATGTTGTTACCGTAGCATACAATATTGGTTCCACAATGAAAAAAGTAATTAAAATAAATGAAATAAATAAATCTAACAAATAAATGAAAAAACTAATAAATTTATAAAACACAAATAAAAAAAAATAATAGTAAATAATAAAGACCTAATAAATAAAAAAATAAAAACAAATCAAAATAATAAATAATAAAAGTCCTACTGTAGAGACAAATTTTTACGGTAGGAGATATACTGGGCTTTCGACAAGGAAGTTCCATGGTACGGTGTACTTGCAATATGTCTTATAGAACCAATGTTTTGTGCTATGGTAGCAGCATGTTTATCTTCTAATATACATGTTGATACCGTAGCGCAGAAGATTAGTTCTACAATGAGACATATTGCAAGTACACTGTACCATACAACTTCCTTGTCGAAAACCCACTATATCACCTGACGTAAAAATTTGTCCCTACGAAAGGTTTTTTATTAGAAGATAAACATGCTGCTACCGTAGCACAACACATTGGTTCTACGATAAGACATTGCAAGTACACCGTGCCATGCAATATTTTGTGCGGTGTACTTACAATATGTCTCATCTCAGAACCAATGTTTTGCGCTACGGTAGTAGCATGTTTATCTTCCAATAAAAGTCCTACTGTAGACACAAAGTTTTACAGTAGGTCATATAGTGAGCTTGTGACAAGGAAGTTCAATGGTATGGTGTACTTCCAATATGTCTTATCGGAGAACCAATGTTTTGTGCTATGGTAGCAGCATATTTATCTTCTAATATACATGATACCGTAGCGCAGAAAATTGATTCTACTATGAGACATATGGCAAGTACACCGTACCATAAAACTTCCTTGTCGCAAGCCCACTATATGACGTACTGTAAAACTTTGTCTCTACAATAGGACTTTTATTAGAAGATAAACATGCTGCTACCGTAGCACAAAACATTGGTTCTACGATCAGAAATTGCAAGTACACCGTAACGTGCAAAGTAGTACCAATGTTTTGTGCGGTGTACTTGCAATATGTCTTATCGCAGAACCAATGTTTTGCGCTGCGGTAGTACCATGTTTATCATCTAATAAAAGTCCTACCGTAGACACAAAGTTTTACAGTGGGTCATATAGTGAGCTTGTGACAAGGAAGTTCTATGGTATTCTGTAATTGCAATATATCTTGTCGGAGAACCAATGTTTTGTGCTATGGTAGCAGTATATTTATCTTCTAATATACATGTTGCTACTGTAGCGCAGAAAATTGGTTATACGATGAGACATATTGCAAGTACACCGTACCATAAAACTTCCTTGTCGCGAGCCTACTATATGACCTACTGTAAAACTTTGTCTCTACAATAGGACGTTTATTGAAGATAAACATGCTGCTACCATAGCACAAAACATTCGTTCTACGATAAGACATTGCAAGTACACCGTACCTTGCAATATAGTACCAATGTTTTGTGCGGTCTACTTGCAACATGTCTTATCGCAGAACCAATATTTTGCGCAACGGTAGTACCATGTTTATCTTCTAATGAAAGTCCTACCGTAGACACAAAATTTTACAGTGGGTCATATAGTGAGCGTGTGACGAGGAAGTTCTATGGTATTCTGTATTTGCAATATGTCTTGTCGGAGAACCAATGTTTTGTGCTATGGTAGCAGCATATTTATCTTCTAATATACATGTTGCTACCGTAGCGCAGAAAATTGGTTATACGATGAGACATATTGCAAGTACACCGTACCATGCAATATAGTACCAATGTTCTGTGCGGTGTACTTGCAATTGGTTCTACGATCAGAGATAAAATTCTGGTGCTTAATCTGTAGTCATCACTGTACTTACCATTCAAGGGTATATCACTTTTACGTGAGAGGTTTTCTTCATCCAGGACACCACTGATGAGAGTGGATAATGTTTCTCCTGTCATATCACCTGAATTAAGAATAATAAATATTAATGCCATTAAAGTAGAGCGAATAAGTAAATATAGATTGATATGTTGAAAGAGCCTGGTAAAAAACGTAATAAAATATAACTATGGATATTTATTTTACCTGTGTCAAGTCTGTTACTGACGTCATGTAGTGATACGTTAGACATTTCACCAAAATTTTTACGAGCACCCTCGTCGTTTTGCGGTCCTAAATTACGAAAAATTGTAGTCACCAAAAATATATTGTAACGGTTCACTTGTACAGGTAAGCCACCGTCACACAGAACACGCTAGCATCCATCCGTTTACGCGATACCAGCGTATTCTGACCAGCGTCCGGAGCGACCGGCCATATCGCCGGCCGGGCGGATCACTTGCGTGACGATTTTGGGCGAGCCCGCGACACCTCGCACGAGGCTCCGCCCATCGCGAAGAGCCAGACCACCGCGGACTCACTCGCAGGAGTACCCGCCCTCAGCAATACCGATCGCGTATCTTGTACTTTGACCACTCCTATCATACCGAGAGTACGACCAAGAGTCATCGCGACGCCTCCTCACACCGAGTGCGCGCCTAATATCCTAGAGAAGAATAATCGGGTATATCTTACCCCTCGAAATGGCTATAGTATGCGAACGTCCTGGAAATTACCAACGCTGCCACCCCACCATCGGAGTGTTTCTCGGCGGCGTGATTCCCTACCTAGTCCTCCGGATCCGCAAGAGAAATGGAATTTCTCCTAACGGGCCTGGGGCTATATAAGGGCGTACACGAGTCAGAGCGGCACTCTGTCGCAAATTTACAACCAATATTTTACGTACAGTCACCATCATCCGGAATCCCGGATCATCGAATGGGAACCTTGCTGCCTTCGCCCTGGTCCCCATCCTTGGATAACCTCAGCTTCGGGTAGACACTCTATTTCCTTGGGAAGCCCCAGCATTGCGCTGGAAGTCCTACCTTTTGAATAGAGTCAGCGTGGTGATTGTAGTCAGGATTTAGATAAGTCAGGACTGAGATAAGTCATCCGATCGCTTGACGCTAGGACAAACGATCGCCCTAGCACCCTACCAACGCCCGCATCCTCGGAGTGTGCAGTCGGGAAGCGCCGATCGCGCTTCGCTGCATGCGAGGGAAATCCCACAACCAGCCTCCCTGGTTTTTCGTCCTCCTTGCCTGGCACCGAGGAGGTCAGCCGTCCCTCCCGGACGGCCCCGCTATGTGCACTCGAGGAACGTATCCTCTTCGAGTCCGCGCATTATTATAAACGCTAGCCTATCTAGCGCGTGAGCGTCACGGCCTGGCAACCGTGCGTTTCGTTGCATCTAGCAACTCGTGCCATCGGAATTATCCGCCATACACCAGACGAACCTCATTCTACGTGCACACGCATTCCTGTTACAGAAGCGGGCACGAAAACGGCTTTACGCGTACCAACGACGTTCGCGGTCGACTCGAGTGCGAGCGAGAGAGCGAGTGAGAGATAAGCAAGAGAGAGAGAGACCGTGGAACCGCCCGCGCGCCTCGACTCGCGAGAATCACATACTCGTCAAATCCACCTAGACAGCCTTTCCCGCCGTCCTCCTCTGACCGTCGTAAACGTTGCCTAACCCGATCATGTCATAAACTAACCACGGAACTAACCGATAACAAAATTCATCTTTTGCACCACCCAACGATAACACAAAAATCCGAAAACTCAAAATGCCAATGATGACGGATTACGATGGCGTCTCTGAGACCCTCAATAACCACTGAGGCATCTCCAAAGAACCACCTTAAAGTCCGCTCCATCGTTCCTGGCACCTAAATGTACATCGTCCTCCTGGAGGCTACGGGAACCCCTTAAATTTTCCAACGGCGACGAGTTCGCCGTGTATCCTCGTTTTCCCGAACGACCGAAAACGGAAGGTAAACTTTCGCCTAAAATCGCGAAACGTTACAATATCCGCAGTAAAATTGTTTAAAAGAATAATTTACTATCCTGGCAAAGATTTAAGGAAATAAACTATTCATTACTAAAGTAATGACATTAAAACATGTTAAGAATAATTGTTTTGTAATATAACACACAACTATCGAAGCATTTAAGAATATGTTCTTACTTGTCTCAAAGTTCTCGTCGTCATCAACCATTGCGTCGTCACTGTGTTTTATCTGCCGTTGAAACTGCTCGAAGGAATATACAGCCCAAAGTCACCTTCACAGTAAACACGCGTACGTTCTTGCACGGGGAATCGAACCCGCACTTTTATTATTGACTGAAGATCCCTATTTTGGCAGCAATTTTGGTGATCCGGACACTAATAATTATTCTCTTATTAAAAACAGTCTGAATATTATCGCAAACGATAATTCGATTTCAACTTACAAAAAACTCACAAGAAGTTATTTCATACAAAGCTGGAAGAGAATCGACGTTCGGCACCCAATGCCACAGGCGATATGCGAAACGTAATATCCAATCAAAACTCTCGTTCTTCCGAACGCACGGGTAAAACTGGGGAGTCCCTGTATATCCTTTGTTGCCGATCAACTCTTTCGCTTATTCTAAGAATTTACCATGGTTAAAATTCTAGGTCGATAACAGTATGCTACGCTTCGATTCCGGCAGAAAATGAGACTCATATTGTTGAACGGTTGTTACTTTTGGAAAACGCAAAAGAAAAACGGAGAAAAAAATTCGTTATCTGTATTATTCACAAATTGTTGTCTTGGCAAATTTTTTTTTCTTGCTTCAAGCTTTTTCCGAAAGTAGTGAGCATGCAAGAATACAAGCCTCATTTTCTGCCGGAATCGAAGCCCAGGTGCTCGTTATCGGCCCGATATATTAAGAATTATACATTAGCCAGTAAACACAGTCGAACATTTTTACCAGCCGAGCTAATGTCGTTTCTTCTTACCACCCGAGTTACCATGTAACGACGAAGACGATTATAGGAGACAAAAAATATACAGAAATTATCCAAGTTTTACTCATGAGTCTCATAGAAGAAGAGTTTTGATTGGCGAATACGTTCCGCCCATAGCGTATGGCATTACCTGCCGTATCGACTCTGTTCCAGCTTTTTCTGCAAAAGCTTCGCAAGGGTTTTTTTGTTTGCAACATTGAATCATCGTTTGCGGTAATATTTATATCTATTTCTGATAAAAGAGCGATTATTACATTTTCCTGAGTAGCCAAAATCGCTCCCACCGGAAAACTCTTATGTTGAAAATGAAAGTGCGTCTTTCTACCACACGAGTTGGCGTGAGCGAATGATCGGAGAGTTTCGTAGCGCCCAAGACTTGATGAACTAGAGCCACAGCAAGAAGAGGAAGAGGGGGCCGCCAGAATGCAGATCTTTCTCGCATAATTCATGCCCGGATGCACGGATCATGCACTTGCTAATAATTCTTGTACAATTTTGTTGTACGCTCACACACACACAAACGTGCGCGAGCGCACTCGTGGTATGCTATCGGATTTGTCTGTAAAATGCTGCAACTTTCCGATGATCTTCCTCTTTAAGAGGCAGCCCTACCCGCGGAACAACTTCGATGCAGCCTCGGCTCGAGTCGGTAGGTAGTCAATAGCGACCTACGGCTATCTACCGCCGGATAACATTGTCGCTCACCTCCGAAGGCCCCGACAGGCCGCGTATGTGAGTATGGACACGTACATACGGACGCACGGGCTATTTGGACATGCACCGCACCGGAATCGTAAACAAATACCTACAAATTGTAGTTTCCACCGATTTCCTGAAATATGTGATGGAATTGTATGATTTAGCCGTGTCATTAGCCAAACTCTTTATTTTACATCATTTTCATCATGGCTCCCGCATGGTAATCGAATCTATATTTCTTTTTCGATTTAAGAACTTCGAGGAGAAGCCGGTCGTTCGTCTATCAATTGCACATTGTCTGATTAAATTTCATCCAATTCTAAACAGCCGTTTAGGAAATCCGTGGCAATGAATTATACCGATCGGCCATACCGACCGAGTCGGGGTGTGTCGGCCTCTTAACGTGAAAACACGTGTTCACATGTGTATTCTTATCGGGATTTCATATCTTATGCTGTTGGACTCGTTTCCTCTGTTCAATTTTTATCATTATTGAGAATATTTCGATCGTGGGATTTGGAACCTTGCCCCACAAATATATAGACTGTCCTGTAAAGGTCCCAGAACACAACAATATATCTGGGTGTAACCCCTTATACGTAAGTATATACACTGTCCTGGAATATATAGAAGTCCCGGAACGCAACGGTACATGGGGGTATAAACCGTTGTACGTACCGAAGTATACGTACTATCCTAGATTATAACAAAGTCTCCGAAGATGACAATGCATCCGGGTATGTGCCATTGTATATATTGGGTTCATATGTGGTCCTGGAATATACAAAAGTCCCGAAGATGACAGTATTTCCGGATATATACTATTGTACATATTTGGTTTATATACGGTCCTGGAATACTCTAAAGTCCTGGAAGATGATAGTATTCCCGGGTTTGTACCATTGTACATATTCGGTTTATATACGGTCCTGGAAGACACTAAAGTCCTGGAAGATGACAGTACACCCGGGAATATACTATTATACATATACGATTTCTATACGGTCCTGGAATACATTAAAGTCCTCGAAGATGACAGTACACCCGGGTTTGTATCATTGTACATATTCGGTTTATATACGGTCCTGGAAGACACTAAAGTCCTGGAACGTGACAGTACATCCGGCTTTGTACCATTGTACATATACGGTTTATTTGCGGTCCTGGAATACACTAAAGTCCTGGAAGATGTCAGTACACCCGGGTATATACGATTATACATATACGGTTTCTATACGGTCCTGGAATACACCAAAGTCCTGAAAGCTGACAGTAGGTGGGGGTTTATACATTTCCTGGTACATATGGATGTACAGTCCTGGAACCTAACAAAACATGTAACTTGGCATGTTCCAGGATGTCCCGGGAACAACCCCCAGACATAATTGGCTATGGGGACCGACCTGGAATGCCACAAAAGTCCCGGAAAATACCAAGAGATATAAGAAAATGTCCCAGAATCTACCCCTAGATATATATATATGTATATGTAGTATTTTCGGAAGTGTGAATAAGGAATCAAATTGGCAGAATATTTTTCAATTCGTAGCGTTATATGAATACGTATGCGCTAAAAGTATATATGAAAGTTATATATACGTATGCGCTATATATGTACGTATGCGCTAAAGTGATACGTATGCGCTAAAAGTATTATATGAATACGTATGCGCTAAAAGTAATAAAAATAAACTTTTATAGTGGGTCGAATCCGCAGAAGACGGAAAAGGAAGAAGAGGCACCACCCGGCAGCTCGCACCGAAGAGACGCTGGAAAAAAATGAAAAGAGGAACAAGAAAAGAAAAGGTAAAAATTGTGGAAATTCAATGGGGAAAAATGGAAAAGAAATGACTTTTTGTAGCATTTCAAAGTTGAGGAAAAAAGCACAGACACAGCGTTGGGTTCAAGTAGCAGAAAATCAGCTTCCTGCAGTGGAAGACAACGTGGAAACCGAAGCCGAAGCAGATAATATCATTTTTCAGATTTTCTTCTTAAGCATGTTGAGTCCCTATGAAACATGTTAATGTTAATTGTTCAATAAATAGCTTCTTAAGGGTCATGACATTTTTACACGACATCCTGAATACTTCATGTAAAACCATAACAAATTTTCAGAATTCTATCATCATTACTTCAACCTCCTTAAGGGGTGAAATAAAAAATAATAAGAAAATTCTGAAAATTTGGTCTGTTTTTGTATGAAGTATTTAAGAGGGCGTGTTAAAATTTCACGACGATTAGGAAGCACGCTACTTAAAAAATTAACATTTTGTTAAGAACAATTTTTAAAAGGAATAAAAAAAATTTATCAATAAACTTCGTTTTTTTTCCGTTGCTTTCAGTATATTGTAGATATGACAAAATTGAGAGGTAAAAAAACTTATTGCAAAGTTACATCAGTTTCCATAAGACAACATTTAACTGGTGACTGTTAATTGTTCAATAACGAGCTTTCTAATTGTCGTGACATTTTTACACGACTTCTGAAATACTTCATACAAAAACGTACCAAATTTTCAGAATTTTATTATCATTTGCGATTGGGGACTCAATATCCTTAAGATCAAAAAATTCTCAAACATTGTGGATAAACAAAATCTGTCCACGAACTCATTAGATGATTCCATCATTTGCATCCTTGCATGGTTAAATTCAAAGCATTACCTTCTTATGAGAATAGTAGTAAATATAAAAATAAAATAGTAGTGAATAAAGTAGTACAAAATTTAATCGAGAATGATGTAACATTCTTGTAGAAAAAACATTGCATGATTTTCGAATAGCTGTAGCTTACATCACATTAGTTGAAAATAATCGTAGCGTCATCTGAACCGAAGCAAATTTGAAATCTTCAAGTTTGGAGATACAGCGCTCAAACATTTTTATCATCGACTAATGTCGAGTCATCATAAAAAACTTAATGCCAAAAACCGTTTCAATATTGTGCTGACCTTTGGATAGTATGGACATTTAACAGCATGCGCAAGACAGGTGAATGGAGAAAAAAGATCTAATGTAAGAGCGGCAAATATGGGAAAAAGGTGGCATCCAGTCAATAATTTCTGAACTCGGAGAATTGTAAAATAAAAAAAATATTGTATAATTACCAAATGCGAAGAAGGCGAACGGGTGGGAGTCGGGAGTAAGAGCCAAAGACGTAAGTTATGGGGAAGGAACCGGAAGGAAACAAAGGGGAAAAAACAAATAATTTTATGAACAATTCTGAAAAATTAGGATACATTGTTAATATCGACTAATGTCGAGTCATCATCAAAACGTGAGAGTCAAAAAACTTTTCCAAATTCTGCTGACCTTTGGATAGTATATACATTTTGAAGCATGCGCGAGAAAGGTGAATGGGGAATAAAAGATCTATAGGGGGAAAAAGAAACTGAAAAAAATATGCAAGCAAGCCGATATATCCGGAAGGAAAATTTCGTGGCGGTCCTAAGAGGATAAATATGAAAAAAGGTGAAATACAGTCAATAATTCCTGAACTTGGAGAATTGTAAAATAAGAAAAACTCGGAAAAAGTACCAAATGACAAGGAGACGAGAAGGTGGGAGTCGGCGGGACTGAGAGCGGAAGACGCAAGTTATGGGAAAAGAACCGGAGGGAAACGATGGGGAAAGAATGAGTAATTTTATGAACACTTCGGAAAAAATAGAAAGCATTGTAACCTATGTGAACTTGGCACCCGAGTATCTCCGATCTGAATTTTTGTTGGTAATTTCGGAAGGTTTTCATTTGTAGTTGATTGTAGTGAACTTAATTTCGTTTGAAGTAGCGCAGAAAAAAATTACGACCACCAAAAAAAAACGGCATCCCCCGGAATAAAAATAAAATACTTATAGCATTTTATTTTCATTCAAAATCGTTTGTAGTTGGCTGTAGTAAACTTTATTTCGTTTGTAGTTAAAGGTTTTTTTATTAAAAAAAAAAACGGACTTAAAATAATGAAACGACCTGTAACCATTTTTCGAGTGAATCCTAAATGCTAATTAACATATATCTGACATCAAAGATAAAAATTAAAACGAAGGCATTACGGAAATGCAATATTTCACGATTTATCTCAGCACCTTATCCTTTCCATACACCGCAGAAGCAGGAAAACAATCTATTCTATCGTACGGTAGGATAGATCATTTGTAGTAGTAAACTAGATAGCTACAAACGACGCCGGCGGTTTTAAAACGTTTGTAGTAGTTCGTAGTTTCGTATTTATCGTTTGTAGTTGCAGAGAAAGTAACTACAAACGATGAAATCACCGGAAAATGATGTTTCCACGATTTTTGAAAGAAATGTTCGTTTGTAGTAATGGAGTAAGTAACTACCAACGACGCCAGTGCTTTTAAAACGTTTGTAGTTGTGTGTAGTTTCGTATTTATCGTTTGTAGTTGCAGAGAAAGTCCCGACAAACGAGAAAAACACATGAAAATAATTTTCAGCAATTTGAGAAAGAAATGTTCCATTGTAGTAATGGAGTAAGTAACTACAAACGATGCCCGCGCTTCTAAAACCTTTGTAGTTGCTGGTAATTCCGTATTTATCGTTTGTAGTGATAAAGAAAGTAATTCCAAACGAGGAAATCACCTGACCCTGATTTTTCTACGGATTTAGAAGGATATGTTCGTTTGTAGTAAAGGAGCAAGTAACTACAAATGACGTCGGCGTTTCTAAAACGTTTGTAGTTGTTTGTAGTTCCGTATGTATCGTTTGTAGTTGTAGAAAAAGTGACTACAAACGAGGGAATGACGTGAAAATATTTTTTCAGCAATGTGAGAAAAAAACGTTCGATTGTAGTAATAAAGTAGGATACTACAAACGACGCACGCGCTTCTAAAACGGTTGTAGTAATAGAGAAAGGACCTACAAACGAAGAAATCACCTGAAAATGATTTTTCCACGATTTTGGAAGGATATGTTCGTTTGGAGTAATAAAGTAGGCTGCTACAAACGACGCCCGCCATTCCAAATCGTTTGTAGTTCTGTATTCCTCGTTTGTAGTAGTACTACAAACGACGCCGGCGGATTTAAAACGTTTGTAGTAGTTCGTAGTTTCGTATTTATCGTTGGTAGTTGAAGAGAAAGTAACTACAAACGATGAAATCACCTGAAAATGTGTCCACGATTTTTGAAGGGAATGTTCGATTGTAGTAATGGAGTAAGTAACTACAAACGACGTCGGCGCTTCTAAAACGTTTGTAGTTGTTTGTAGTTCCGTATTTATCGTTTGAAGTTGTAGAAATAGTTACTACAAACGTGGGAATGACGTGAAAATATTTTTTTAGCAATGTGAGAAAGGAACGTTCGATTGTAGTAATAAAGTAGGTTACTACAAACGACGTACGCGCGTCTAAAACGTTTGTAGTTGTTCGTAGTTCCGTATTTATCGTTTGTGGTAACAGACAAACGAGGAAATCACCTGGAAATGAATGTTCCACGATTTTGGAAGGATATGTTCGTTTGTAGTAATAAAGTAGGCTGCTACAAACGACGCCCGCGATTCGAAATCGTTTGTAGTTGTTTGTAGTTCTGTATTTCTCATTTGTAGTAGCGGAGAAAGTAACTGCAAACGAGGAACTGAGCGGAAAATAATTTTTCCACGATTTTGGAAGGATATGTTCGTTTGTACTAGTAAACTAGGTAACTACAAACGACGCTCGGGCATCCATAACAATTGTAGTTGTGTGTACTTCCGTTTTCAACGTTTGTAGTTGCAGAGAAAGTAAGTACAAACGACGCCTGCGCATCTGAAACGTGTGTAGCTATAGAGAAAGTAACTACAAACGAGGAAATCACCTGTAAATTATTTCTCAATTACTTTAAAACTATATGTTGGTTTGTACTACTAAACTAGGTAACTACAAACGACGGCGGCGGTTTATAAACGTTTGTAGTAGATCGTAGTTTCGTATTTATCGTTTGTAGTTGCAGAGGAAGTAAGTACCAACGTCAAAAATCACGTGAACGTAGTTTTCAGCAATTTGAGAAAGAAATGTTCGTTTGCAGTAATAAAGTAGGTCACTACAAACGATGTCGGCGCTTCTAGAACGTTTGTAGTTGTTTGTAGTTTCGTCTTTGTCGTTTGTAGTAATAGAGAAAGTAACTACAAACGAGGCAATCACCTGAAACTGATTTTTCCAAGGATTTGGAAGGATATGTTCGTTTGTAGTAAAGGAGTAAGTAACTACAAACGACGTCAGCGCTTCTAAAACGTTTGTAGTTCCGTATTTATTGTTTGCAGTTGTAGAAAAAGTAACTACAAACGAGGGAATGACGTGAAAATATTTTTCAGCAATATGAGAAAGAAACGGTCGATTGTAGTAATAAAGTACGTTACTACAAACGACGCCCGCGATTCTAAATCGTTGGCAGTTGTTTGTGGTTCTGTATTTATCGTTTGTAGTTACGGAGAAAATAACTACAAACGAGGAAATCGGCGGAAAATAATTTATCTACAATTTTGAAAGGTTATGTTCGTTTGTACTCATAAACTAGGTAACTACAAACGACGCTCGGGTGTCTAAAACGTTTGTAGTTGTGTGTACTTCCGTTTTAATCGTTTGTAGTTGCAGAGAATCTAGCTACAAATGACGCCTGCGCTTCTGAAACGTTTCTAGCTGCGGAGAAAGTAACTACAAACGCGGAAATCACTTGTAAATGATTTTTCCATTATTTTAGAAGGATATGTTGGTTTGCAGTGGTAAACTATGTAACTAAAAACGACGCCGGCGGTTTTAAAACCTTTGTAGTAGTTCGTAGTTTCGTATTTGACGTTTATAGTTGCAGAGGAATTAACTACAAACGACGAAATCACCTGAAAAGCATGTTTTCACGATTTTTGAAGGAAATGTTCGTTTGTAGTAATAGAGTAAGTGACTACAAACGATGCCCGCGCTTCTAAAACGGTTGTAGTTTGTAGTTCCGTATTTATCGTTTGTAGTTATGGAGAACGTACCTAAAAACGAGCAAATTACCTGAAACTGATTTTTCCACGGATTTGAAAGCATATGTTCGTTTATAGTAAAGGAGGAAGTAAAGTAGGTAACTTCAAACGACACCCGGGCGTCTGAACCGATTGTGGTTGTATGTACTTCCATTTTGATCATTTGTAGTTGCAGAGAAAGGAACTACAAACGAGGAAATCACCTGAAAATAATTTATCAGCAATTTGAGAAGGAAATCTCCGTTTGTAGTAATGTAGTAAGTAACTACAAACGGCGCCATTGCTTTTAAAACGTTTGTAGTTGTGTGTAGTTTCGTATTTATAGTTTGTAGTTGCATAGACAGTAACTACAAACGAGAAAATCCCGTGAAAATAAATTTCAGCAATTTGAGAAAGAAATGTTCGTTTGTAGTAATAAAGTAGGTAACTACAAACGACGTCGGCACATCTAAAACACTTGTTTGGGTTTGTAGTTTTATGTTTATCGTTTGTAGTAATAGAGAAAGTAACAACAAACGAGGAAGTCACCTGAAAATGATTTTTCTACGATTCTGAAAGGATATGTTCGGTCGTAGTAATAAAGTAGGCTACTACAAACGAGGCCCGCGATTCTAAATCGTTTGTAGATATTTGTGGTTCTGTATTTATCGTTTGTAGTAGCGGAGAAAGTAACTGCAAATGAAGAAATCAGCGGAAAATAATTTTCCCACGATTTTGGAAGGATATGTTCGTTTCTAGTAATGGAGTCAGTAAAGTAGGTAACAACTGTTACGTCCAGAAGGGACGATTTAATTTATTTTCGGGATCCTTTGTCGTTATATAAGTTGTTATTATTATTCAAGGATAGCCGCACGTCCCATACGGGCCCGGCAACTCTCCAGTAGAAATTGAAAGGATTAATAGGGGAAAGTAACTCTGACTCGTTATTACTGGGGCACAAATGGATTAAAATATATTTATTCTCCCTTACTCACTCTTACTCACTCACACGGCGTTGTATCGGGTCAACCGCAGTCGCACCGTTGCGCGGGGACAGGCCCGCCGCGCTTCTCGCTTTCACTCTTTCGCAGGGACAAATCCCCCGCGAGTCTCTCCCGCACACCGCGCGTCCCACTTAGATGTCCTCTAATCGGATCGGGGCCTTGTAGTGTGCCCCACACCCCGGCCACTGATGGTTATTTTATATAATGGAAATGTGTAACTAATGGTCTGTATAGCACTGGTACGGGTCCGCCGGGTCGTTAGCCTGGACTTATTACACCGCCGCGAGCTCGGTGCTATTAGGGCTTACTAATAGAGGCTGACGATTCTATGCGGGTTCGCCGGGTGGTTAGCCGGGACTTAGTACACCGCCGCGAACTCTGCTCTATTAGGAGTTTCCTCCGACTCCAGGAGCGAACCGTGGACAAATCGGAACTAGCGATGTTGGTTGCCACCGATCCGACATCGGCTCGGTGGGTATCACCCCGGTGGGTGTTTTTGTCCACGTTCACGGAAACCTGCCCGCTCCCGGAGTCTCACGGCTGAAGTCTGTGGATCCAGCAATGTCCGATCAGCAGAATTCGACCGGGCACATCCGGTCTCGATTCGGCGATTTATACCCGACATCGCAGAGGGACACGAGGCGACGGAGGCGCCGGAAAGCAAAAAAAATAAAGTAAATACGGTACGTAACACAACAATCGACGCGAGGGCATCTAAAACGATTGTTGTTGTATGTACTTCCGTTTTGATTGTTTTTAGTTGCAGAGAAAGTAACTACACCGATGAAATGACCTGAAAATGATGTTTCCACGACTTCTGAAGGATATGTTCGTTTCGAGTAATGGAGTAAGTAAAGTAGGTAACAACAATCGACGCCAGGACGTCTAAAGCGATTGTAGTTGTTGGTAGTTTCGTCTTTATCGTTCGGAGTAATAAAGAAAGTAAGTACAAACGTGGAAGTTACCTGAAAATGATTTTTGCGAATTTTGGAAGGATATGTTCGTTTGTAGTAATGAAGTAGGCTACTACAAACGACGCCCGCGATTCTAAATCGGTTGTAGTTGTTTATAGTTCTGTATTTCTCGTTTGTAGTTGCGGAGAAAGTAACTATAAACGAGGAAGTCAGCGGAAAATAATTTTTCCAAGATTTTGGAAGGATATGTTCGTTTTTACAAGTAAACTACGTAACTATAAACGACGCCCGGGCTTCTAGAACGTTTGTAGTTGTGTGTACTTCCGTTTTGATCGGGTGTAGTTGTAGAAAAAGTAACTACACACGCGGAAATCACCTGAAAATAATTTTTCAGCAATTTAAAAAGAAAATGTTCGTTTTTAGTAATGGAGTGATTAACTACAAACGATTTAGAATCGCGGGTGTCGTTTGTGGTTACATAGTTTATTACTACAAATGAACATTTCTGTCTCAAATTGCTGAAAAACAATTTTTACGTGATTTTCTCGTTTGTGTGCAGTGCAGCCAGATCGCGCTCGAAAGTTACCCTCTCTCTAGTCCCTCGCGCGCCCATCAAACAATCATAGTAGCGCGTGTCCGTGAGCGAGCGACGCTCGGACATCTTCGGAAAGAGCCGAGTGCCGTCGAACTATCCCGACCGCGCCTTCGGCAGCTACACCAACACATAGACACGCTGAGCACGTTCATGTGCGGCCAAGCCGAACGAAATGAACGAAGGCTTCGAGGGAAAAAGCAATCCGAGCACGGCCCGCGCGTGACGTCACGCGACGGCACGCGCGAGACTTTTAGATGATTTCAATGCTTATTTAGCTCTTGATTCTCTGCGTTATTAATGTATACCAAAAATGTATCGCACACTCTGATCGCTTATTTTTTTAGTTTATACGTTAATTTAAATAAAATAATAAATCTACATTACAACTTATTTCTCTTCTAAAAAATTGTTTACGCTTTACTCACACCCGTCCTTATGCCAAATAAATTATAATTCATAAAAGTAAGCGGAAATATATTTATCTCCGTATTATTATGTTAATTCTCATACTTTCATCAAGGGATAAAGCATTATCCGCAAAAACAAACCAATCATCCATTCGACCGCGAATCGTCAGTACCAGAAAGTGCACAAATTCTACAAGCGATGAGATGGTCCTGTCGGTAGCGTTCCTGGCTTCGGTTCGCAGGGGCGCGGGATCGATCCCGCGCTCGGTGCTTTTTTTTTTTTTAATTACTATTACTATTAATTCTTATTTGATTAGTTATGTTTATTAGTTATCATTATTATTTTAATTAGTTATCTTTTCGTGTCGAAAAATTTATTGCGCACTCCGACCGCTTATTTTATTAGTTTGTACGTTCATTTAAATGTAATAATAAATCTAAATTACAACTTATTTATCTTCTAAAAAATTGTTTGCGCTCTGTTGACACCCGTCCCTATGCCAAATAAATTGTAATTCATAAAAGTAAGCGGAAATATATTGATATTCGTATTATTATGTTCATTCTCATATACTTTCATCAAGCGATAAAGCATTATTCCCAAAAACAAGCCATTCATCTATCCGGCCGCGAATCGCTAGTGCCAGAAAGTGCACATATTCTACAAGCGATGAGATGGTCCCGTCGGTAGCGTTCCTGGCTTCAGTTCGCAGGGGCGCGGGATCGTTCCGCGCTCAGTGCTTTTTTTTTTTTTTTAATTACTATTACTATTAATTCTTATTTGATTAGTTATGTTTATTAGTTATCATTATTATTTTAATTAGTTATCTTTTCGTGTCGAAAAATTTATTGCGCACTCCGACCGCTTATTTTATTAGTTTGTACGTTCATTTAAATGTAATAATAAATCTAAATTACAACTTATTTATCTTCTAAAAAATTGTTTGCGCTTTACTCATACCCGTCCCTATGCCAAATAAATTGTAATTCATAAAAGTCGTAAAACATCATGAGCTATTTCAGCCTATTTTCAGAATAATGTTCTTTCACTGGGCATGTTTCACGAATAAACAATTGGCCCCATACAAAAAGAAATTAATAATTAAAAAAAAAAACAGAAAAGTATTCCGCGCGGGGGACGATCCGGCGGCCCTGCGGACCGAAGCCACGAACGCTACCAACGGGACCATCTTATCGCTTGTGTTAAAAATGCACTTTCTGGCACTACCGATTCGCGGCCGGATAGATGAATGGCTTGTTTTTGGGAATAATGCTTCATCGCTTGATGAAAGTATATGAGAATGAACATAATAATACGAATATAAATATATTTCCGCTTACTTTTATGAATTACAATTTATTTGGCATAGGGACGGGTATGAGTAAAGCGCAAACAATTTTTTAGAAGATAAATAAGTTGTAATTTAGATTTATTATTACATTTAAATGAACGTACAAACTAATAAAATAAGCGGTCGGAGTGCGCAATAAATTTTTCGACACGAAAAGATAACTAATTAAAATAATAATGATAACTAATAAACATAACTAATCAAATAAGAATTAATAGTAATAGTAATTAAAAAAAAAAAAAAAAGCACTGAGCGCGGAACGATCCCGCGCCCCTGCGAACTGAAGCCAGGAACGCTACCGACGGGACCATCTCATCGCTTGTAGAATATGTGCACTTTCTGGCACTACCGATTCGCGGCCGGATAGATGAATGGCTTGTTTTTGGGAATAATGCTTTATCGCTTGATGAAAGTATATGAGAATGAACATAATAATACGAATATCAATATATTTCCGCTTACTTTTATGAATTACAATTTATTTGGCATAGGGACGGGTGTCAACAGAGCGCAAACAATTTTTTAGAAGATAAATAAGTTGTAATTTAGATTTATTATTACATTTAAATGAACGTACAAACTAATAAAATAAGCGGTCGGAGTGCGCAATAAATTTTTCGACACGAAAAGATAACTAATTAAAATAATAATGATAACTAATAAACATAACTGTTATAGCCCCGAGTCCTTACGCGGCGCCCGGCGCGCTATTATCTGTGAATGCACTCTTTCACACGCGAGCCCGGCCCGTGCGGGTTAGATGGTCCGTTACGCGGGTCACAGGTGGAATCGAGCGGGAGGGAGAGTGGTTTGGCTGGAGTAAAAAACGCGACGCGCACGACTATGATAATATGAAAATATATGTTTAATATTAGTATGCGCGAATACAGTTCTCGCGACGTGGTCGGGGCTCGCGGTACCCCGGCTCGCTTGCCGCGGAATCGGTTGCTCTCTCTCTCGTAGAGCCGTTACGCGGCGCGCTTCAGTACCTCGCAGTTCGATACCTCGAGGGAGAAGAAACATCCTTCTCGCCAACTCCCGATCCTCGGACTTCCTAACGCCCCCCCCCTTCGCGTCGCTCCCATTCTCTCGCTTCTGTTTCCTCGCGCTCCGCAGCGCGCGAGGTTTGAACATTGGGTTTGCGCGCGCGCTGCTGTTACACTCGACCATCCTGCTCCGTTGCTCGTCCTCGGGCAACTGGGGTGAGCACGTAGTCCCGGAGAGCCGCGGGTGCGCGCCGCAGGCGCGTCGGTCGTGTGTCACTCTCGGTGATATTCTCGGCATCGTCCGCTGGAGTCGATGGCGCGTCGTCGCCCGACGACTCGTCGGTCGTGGTATCGTCATCGCGATGAGGGCGCCAGCCACGCAGCTGGCTCGCGTGGGCCGTGCGAGTGTACCGCCGTCCCTCATGACCCGTGGTCTCCACCACCCGGTAGGTCTCGCCCGGAAGCTTCGCGGCGATGGCTAGCGGTCCGCGATACCGCGGCTGTAGCTTCCTACTGTCCTGGGTGTTTTCTTTGGCTGCCGCCACGAATACGAGGTCGCCGATGGCGTATTCGGGGTTGCGGATTTGGTGTCGCTCGTACCGTGCCTTCATTCGCTGTTGGGCTTCTTGGATGCTGGCTCTGGCCTCGTGACGGAGTTCGTGTGGGGGCGTGTACTGCTCCCTCGCGTTCACGGCGATCCGTACGTGGCCGTCGTCTCGGCGGGCCGTGTACCCGTACAGCAGCTCGAAGGGACTTCGCTGGGTGGACGCGTTCGAGCTGTCATTTAGATCCCTCTGGACCTTCTCGAGGCGTCGATCCCAGTCTCTTCCTTCCGAGTCCTCGAGGCTGGTCTGCAGGGCTGCCGTCAGGGTACTGTTGACTCGTTCGACCAACCCGTTAGCCCGCGGATGTCGAGGGGAGGTCAGCGTGTGCCGTATGCCATGGCGTGCGCAGAACTCCTCGAATGCCTTGGCAGTGTAGCAAGTACCCCGATCGCTGACGATCCGCTCGGGGGCTCCGAAGTTGCCCACCAATCTTTCCAGCGTGCGCAGTACCCCGCGGGTCTTGGTGTCTCGCACGGCCTGCAAGACCACAAACTTCGTCAGTGAATCCACGATAACGAGGGCATATTTGTTCCCGGATGACGACGTCACGAAAGGACCCAGATGGTCGATATGGATGAGCCCAAAGGGCCGATCTCCTGGCGGAATTGGGTGCAGTTCACCCGCTGGCCTACCCCGCTTGGCCTTTGCTAGTATGCATTGCAGACAGGCCTGTAGGTGAGCTCTCGTGTACCGTCGCATGCCTGTAAAATAATAATGCTGCGCCAGCATCGCGCAGGTGCGGTCCCTCCCTTGGTGACTCCGCTGATCGTGGTACCGCACGAGCAAACTTTTGCGCATCGCCCGTGGTACAACGAGGAGGTTACGACCGCTTCGCTGTTTATAGATGATCCCCCCTTCCAGGACGTATTGGCGGACTTTCTCCCTCTCCGAGACGGTCCTCTGGGCTTCCGGTGTGGTCAGGATCCGATATTTTTCCCGCAGTTCCGGATCCGCTCGCTGGTACAAACTCACTTCCTCCGTGTCGGTGATTAACGTTTGCATGACCCCTTCTCCGTCTGAAGACCCTCGAGACTGCTCGTCGGGCACCGGGGCTCGACTCAGGGCATCCACGTGACCCATTCGCTCCCCGGGTCGGTGCTCGATCTCGTAGTCGAATTCAGTGAGAACGTCCACCCATCTCACCATTTGGGGATTGGTGGTTCTCGCCGTGCTAATGTGCACCAGGGCTTGGCAGTCGGTTACGATTTTAAACGGCACGTTCAACAACAATGGCCGCAACCGGCCAACGGCCCAGATGATGGCCAAGAGTTCGAGCTTACTCGAGTGATAATTACGTTCTGGATCACTCGTGCGTCGGCTAAGGGCGTACGTTAACCGCCACTGACCCTGGTCATCCTTCTGCAACAGTACTGCGCCTAGTCCCTCAGCGCTAGCGTCGGTGTGCAGTTGCGTCTCTCGCGATGGCTCGAACGGTCGTAGAGCGGGCTTGCTTGAAAGGGCCTCTTTCAACTGGTGCAAGGATCTCCGATGTTCCTCCGTCCACTCGTACTCCGTGTCCTTCTTCAGGAGCGCATGTAGGGGAGTTGCCATCCGCGCGAAATGTGGGACGAACCGCCTGAAAAAACTTGCCATCCCTATGAACCGACGCAGCTCGGTGGGATTCCTCGGCGTGGGGTACTCCGTGATGGCGCGTACTTTGGCGGACCCGGGCTCGATGCCTCGCTCGCCGATCTCGTACCCCAGGTATGTGACCCGCCTCTGCAGGAACCGGCATTTGCTCAATTTTATGGTGAAACCCGCTCCTCGCAGTGCCTGCAGCGTTTGTATGAGTCTCGTCCGTAGGTCAGGCCAGTCTCGACCTGGAATGAATATGTCGTCTAAGTAATACAATACGACGCTATCTCGCACGGGTCCGAGTGCCCGCTGCATGGCCTTCGAGAAAACCGCCGGGCCATTCATAAGTCCGAAGACCATTCGCGTGAATTCGGCGGTCTCATCCGGCGTGATAATGGCTGTTTTGGGCATCGCGTCCTCGGACATCGGGATCTGAAGGTACCCGTGCGCCAGGTCCAACGTGATGAATAGACAGTTACTTCCGATCAAGGCCAAATGGTCATCGAGATTTGGTAGAGGGAAATGGACCCTCTCCGTTTGGCTGTTCAAACGGCGAAAGTCGACCACCATCCTCGACGTGCCGTCCTTTTTGGTCACCAGGAGAACCGGGCTTGCGTACGGGGAACTCGTGTCCTTCGCGATACCAGCCTGACGCCATTCAGCCAAGATCCGACGCAGTTCGGCGCGCTCCCGCTCGCTCGCTCTATACGGCTTGGAGCTCACAGGACGCGCGTTCGGCTTCTCCTGGATTTCCATTACCACGTCCGTCGCCTTGCCCAGCTCCTCTAGACTCAACGCTACGCAGTCTCGATAGTCGTTTAGAGTGGACACTAGTTCTCGTATTACCTCAATCGGCTGCTCACTGCCGACGTCCAGATCCGATTCCGTTATCGGCCTCCGGTTTCCTGGTACGCGGATCCAGGGCAGCGTTTCCGTCGACCCTTGCAGTAACCGTTGATTGGCCTGTATGCACTGCACCTCGCACCCCTCGTTGATGACTGCTAGTCGATGCTCTTCGGGCCCACAGACGACGTCGATGAGGCGGATCTCCGCCACTGGTAGCGCAGTCGACGTGGTTGACTCTATTGTCGCTTCCACCTCTCCGCAGTTCTCCCGCCGCCGAGGTTCAGTACACTCCCGTGCCAGGTGCCCGTATCCATCACAATTGTAGCACCTGGGCGCCCCTTCAACATTGCGAGACGGTAGACGCAGCGCCTCAGGTCACCTGGCACCAGGCCGCGCGTGTTCGCCTGCGCCTTCTACCGACGGTCGACTCGAGACGGGAACGGGGCTGCTCACGATTCGCGGTCGTTCCCGGGTGGGCATCCGCTGTGCTGTCGGCGTCCGTTCGACCCGCATGGCCAACGTTCGCTCGTTGTGGCCAAGGTCGTGGAGAAGCTCGTCCAGGCTGTAGTGCGGTCTCGACAGCAGCGACAGGCACAGCTCGCGCGACCACAGGCCGTTAAGGATCTGTTCCTTCGTATCCCTTAAGTCCAACCCTATCTCCATGCAATACCTGGCTTTTGCATGAAAATACGCATTGAGCTCCTCGTCATTACCTTGTGACCGCTGTGTCATCTTCCGCCATTTTTGGGCTGTGCTCTCCATCGTACAGAAGGTCTGCCTGAAGGCGGCTTTGAAGAGCGACCAGGATCGCAGCGCCGAGGCCCTGGCCTTAAACCAGTCCCGTGCACCGCCCTTGAGGTGCATCTTTGCGGCTTCTAGGGCGTAACTGTCCGGCCACTGATGACTACTCTGCATTGACTCCAAATTATCTATCCAGTCCCTGGCACTGGTTCCGTGACCGTCGCCCCGAAACTCCTCGATGTTTTTACTGAGGTCCGGTATCATCTGGAATAACGGCACGTCTGCGCGCGGCTGTGCGTTCAACGCCATCCGCGCCATTAGTCGACGCAACAGGTCTTCCGTTGCCTCAGCGTCGTGCAATGCCGCGCGGAAGGTGTCGTCGAGGTCAGGTTGAGTCCGACGTTCGGGAGGCTTCGTGCCTTCTTCGGCGCGCCTCGCCTCGCTTCTCGTCGGCGACCCCCCACCCTGCGGCTCCACTGCCGTTGTGGCCCATACTCCAATCCGATCGACGCCATCTTGCGCGCTGCGACCCAGCGACTCGCGCAGTCGCTGTCCGTTACCCGGCACGTGGTCCAGTTCGTCGCGCATGCGCGTGATTTCTCTACTCACGGCGTCCTCGGAGTTGTCGCCATCTTGTGTTGCCGCACGTGGTTCGTCGGAGGCCATGACCTGCCCCAACGTGGCCTCGTAATAGACCTCGAAAGCGCGCGCACTCGCCATGCGCGCCACTCCACCCGCACTTGCACCTTTCGAATCCCACTTCTGAAATGTTATAGCCCCGAGTCCTTACGCGGCGCCCTGCGCGCTATTATCTGTGAATGCACTCTTTCACACGCGAGCCCGGCCCGCGCGGGTTAGATGGTCCGTTACGCGGGTCACAGGTGGAATCGAGCGGGAGGGAGAGTGGTTTGGCTGGAGTAACAAACGCGACGCGCACGACTATGATAATATGAAAATATATGTTTAATATTAGTATGCGCGAATACAGTTCTCGCGACGTGGTCGGGGCTCGCGGTACCCCGGCTCGCTTGCCGCGGAATCGGTTGCTCTCTCTCTCGTAGAGCCGTTACGCGGCGCGCTCCAGTACCTCGCAGTTCGATACCTCGAGGGAGAAGAAACATCCTTCTCGCCAACTCCCGATCCTCGGACTTCCTAACGCCCCCCCCTTCGCGTCGCTCCCATTCTCTCGCTTCTGTTTCCTCGCGCTCCGCAGCGCGCGAGGTTTGAACATTGGGTTTGCGCGCGCGCTGCTGTTACATAACTAATCAAATAAGAATTAATAGTAATAGTAATTTAAAAAAAAAAAAAAGCACCGAGCGCGGGATCGATCCCGCGCCCCTGCGAACCGAAGCCAGGAACGCTACCGACAGGACCATCTTATCGCTTGTAGAATTTGTGCACTTTCTGGTACTGACGATTCGCGGTCGAATGGATGATTGGTCTGTTTTTGCGGATAATGCTTTATCCCTTGATGAAAGTATGAGAATTAACATAATAATACGGAGATAAATATATTTCCGCTTACTTTTATGAATTATAATTTATTTGGCATAAGGACGGGTGTGAGTAAAGCGTAAACAATTTTTTAGAAGAGAAATAAGTTGTAATTTAGATTTATTATTATATTTAAATTAACGTATAAACTAAAAAAATAAGCGATCAGAGTGTGCGATACATTTTTGGTATACATTAATAACGCAGAGAATCAAGAGCTAAATAAGCATTGAAATCATCTAAAAGTCTCGCGCGTGCCGTCGCGTGACGTCACGCGCGGGCCGTGCTCGGATTGCTTTTTCCCTCGAAGCCTTCGTTCAGTTCGTTCGGCTTGGCCGCACATGAACGTGCTCAGCGTGTCTATGTGTTGGTGTAGCTGCCGAAGGCGCGGTCGGGATAGTTCGACGGCACTCGGCTCTTTCCGAAGATGTCCGAGCGTCGCTCGCTCACGGACACGCGCTACTATGATTGTGTGATGGGCGCGCGAGGGACTAGAGAGAGGGTAACTTTCGAGCGCGATCTGGCTGCACTGTAGGTGTGTACTATCTCTGCAACTACACACGAACAAAACAGCAATACACACAACTACATACGTTTTCAAAGGACTGGCGTAGTTTGTAGTTAACTAGTTTATTGCACAAACGGGCACTTTCTCTGCAACTACAAACGATAAACACGGAACTACATACAACTACAAACAACCTTTAAAAGCGCCGGCGTCGTTTGTACTTATCTAGTTTATTACTACAAATGGCCATATCCTTCGAAAAACGCGGAAACAACATTTACCGGTGATTTTCTCGTTTATGGTTACTTTTTCTGCAAGTACAAACAACAAATACGAAACTGCAAATAGCTACAAACGTTTTAGAAGCGAAGGCGTCGTTTGTAGTTACTTACTCCATTATTCCAAACGATCTTGTTGTTCTTAAATTGCTGCAAAATTATTTTTAGGTGATTTCCTCGTTTGTAGTTATTTTCTCTGCAACCGCAAACGATCAAAATGGAAGTACATATGACTACAAGCGTTTTAAAAGCACGGGCCTCGTTTGTAATTACATACTCCATTACTAAATACGAACATTTTCTTCTCAAATTGCCGAAAAATTATTTTCAGTTGATTTATTCGTTTTTAGTTATTTTCTCTGTAACTACAAACGATAAATGCAGAACTACACACAACTACAAACGTTCTAAACGCACTGGCGTCGGTTGTAGTGACCTAGTTTATTACCACAACCGGACATATCCTACTAAAATCGCGAAAAAAACCATTTTCACGTGATTTCCTCGGTTGTAGCCATTTTCCTTGCAACTACAAACGATTAAAACGGAAGTGTGCATACCAACAAATGTTTTAGGAGTGCGGGCGTCGCTTGGAGGTACGTACATTTTTTGTACTCCAAACGAACATTTCTTTCTCAAATTACTGAAAAAATATTTTCACCTGATTTCCCCGTTTGTACTTACGATCTCTGCAACTACAAACGATAAAAACGGAACTACACATAACTACAAACATTTTATAAGCGCAGGTGTCGTTTGTAGTTACTTACTACATTACTGCAAACGGAGATTTCCTTCTCAAATTGCTGACAAATTAATATCAGGTCATTTCCTCGGTTGTGGTTAGTTTCTCTGCAACTAAAAACGATCAAAACGGAAGTACATACAACTACAATCGTTTTAGGCTCCCGGGTATCGTTTGTAGTTACCTACTTTATTACTACAATCGAAAATTTCTTTCTCAAATCGCTGAAAAAATATTTTCTCGTCTTTTCCTCGTTTGGACTCATTTTTCCTCCCACTACAAACGATAAATACGGAACTACAAACAACTACAAACGTTTTAGAAGCGCCGCCGTCGTTTGTAGTAATTTGCTCCTTTACTACAACCGATTATATCCTTCC
Organism: Ophion costatus; assembly: GCA_951751655.1. Taxonomy (NCBI): domain Eukaryota; kingdom Metazoa; phylum Arthropoda; class Insecta; order Hymenoptera; family Ichneumonidae; genus Ophion; species Ophion costatus. The sequence continues at coordinate 3,001,161 of OX632366.1, read as the reverse complement.
AAATCCGTGGAAAAATCAGTTTTAGGTGATTTCCTCGTTTGTAGTTACTTTCTCTATAACTACAAACGATAAATATGGAACTACAAACAACTACAAACGTTTTAGAAGCGCGGGCATCGTTTGTAGTTACTTCCTTCCCTACTACAAACGAACATATCCTTCAAAAATCGTGGAAACATCATTTTTAGGTGATTCCATCGTTTGTAGTTACTTTCTCTGCAAGTACAAACGATAAATACGAAACTACGAACTACTACAAACGTTCAAAGCCGGCCAGCGTCGTTTGTAGTCACCTAGCTTAGTACTACAAACCAAAATATCCTTCTAAAATAATTGAAAAATCATTTACAGGTGATTTCCTCATTTGTAGTTACTTTCTCTGCAACTACAAATGATTAAGGCGGAACTAGAAAACAACTACAAACGTTTTAGAAGGGCGGGCGTTATTTGTAGTTTTCTAGTTTACTACTACAAATGATCTATCCTACCGTACGATAGAATAGATCGTTTTCCTGCTTCTGCGGTGCATGCAAAGGATAAGGTGCTGAGGTAAATCGTGAAATATTGCGTTTCCGTAATGCCTTCGTTTTAGTTTTTATCTTTTATATCAGATATATGTTAATTAGCATTTAGGATTCACTCGAACAATTGTTGCAGGTCGTTTCATTTTTGGTAGTCCGTTTTTTTGGAAAATAAAAAACCCTTCAACGACAAACGAAAAAAGTTTACGACAATCAACTACAAGCGATTTTGAATGAAAATATAATGCTAAAAGTTTTTTATTTTTATTCCGGGGTATGCCGTTTCATTTGGTGGTCGTAATTTTTTTTCTGCGCTACTACAAACGAAATTAAGGTTACTACAATCAACTACAAACGAAAACCTTCTGAAATCACCAAAAAAAATTGAGCTCGGAGACACCCGGGTGCCAAGTTCACATAGGTAACATTGTTAGCATCAACTAATGCCGAGTCATCATAAAAACGTGAGAGCCAAAAAACTTTTCCAAATTTTGCTGATCTTTTTATAGTATAAATATTTAGAAGCATACGCAAGACAGGCGAATGGGGAAAAAAGGTCTCATGACGGGGAAAAAACTGAAAATAATATGCCAGAAAGCATATACATGCTGAAGGAAGATTTCGTGGGAGTCGTAAGAGGGGAAAATATGGAAAAAGGGTGACACCCAATAGTAATTTCTGAACTCAAGTTATAGGAAAGGAACGGGAGGAAGAGAAAAGGGGTAAAACACGTAAGTAGTAAGGGGGCCACTATGGCGACCCCCACTCCTCATCCCACCTCCTACCCCCACTCATCGGTACCCGAGGTGGTGGGGATGGCGTGGGGATGGCCGTCCTTATCCCCCCGCCTTTCCCCCCTCCTCGGTATCCGAGGTGGAGGGGATGGAGTGGGGATTTTCCCCACGCCCCGGCAGCGGGGTGTGGAGGGGGGATGGTCGGAGTGGAGGGTTCGCCACAGCGGCCCTTTTTATTCGCTTTATTAAAATATGTTCACACAGTATACAATTTCATGATATGTACATGATATCACTGTTAATTTACCGTTTCAACTGATGGTTTATGAGATTATCGGTGACGCTTGTTGTGGCGCGTGCGGAGAGTTCGCCGGGAATATAGGATAGGGTGCGTTGAACGTTTTCCTGAATTTTCGTCTTCCTTTTACGAATCCGTCGTCGTAAGCGACGCGCTGTCATGCTGAATATTTCGGCTGCGATTAGGCTGACAAGTGCATTTTTACACTTTGTCACGTCCTCGGTGGAGCGATGAAGCCATGCCATGTAGCCGTTTACGCGTTCCTCCAGTAGCTGCAACACGACGAAGTCATCTTTTATGAAGGTGAAGAATGGCGCCGCATGGCGTATAGCGTTTGCGCCGTAGTCGTTGCAGTTCTGGATAGTTACGGTGGGCCGGTTGAGATGTTCACCGAATTCTAAATTGTAACTATCGCAGGAAACGACGGTGTGGAGCGTAGGAGTGTTTCCCTCGCCGTTGAGATACGCTGTTATCGTATAGAGACGTTCGCGAAAATCCAACCACGACGGAGTATTTAGCGTTGTCTCGCCGTCGCTGTCGCATGTGAAACGTATGACGGGCTGTAATTGATGAGCACCGAGAACTTCAATACCCAACCGCACACTTTTTGTCAAGCAATTGTTGAGATTATGGGATATTTGTCGTAGCAGCGGGCACGGTTTATAGCAGCGATCATCGGAAGCCTCGCTTGCCATGGCTGCTCTGGGTAGACTGAATCACGCAAGTGAGATGTCGTTGTCTTTCGCGGGAACTGCAGACGCTGCACTATTCGGCGGCTGGTTTGAATTCCAGACTGTTGAAATCGTCCCCGAAGAACTCGATGAGAATATTATTCTCGCGTGCAGCCGTTACCATGTGCTGGAACAGCGTTTCGTTTTCCAGGACTTTAGGAAATCTGGATGGTAGAAAGCACGTGAACTCCCTGTCCACTTCAATGATGATTCGGGGCCCGAAGCGTGTTTTTACTGGCCGTACATCAGAAATCTTGTAGTCGATTTTTAGTGAAAGCTCCGACAGTTTCGTCGTCGGCCGGAAGTCCGACAACTTTCCGATCTTGTTGATTTGGGAGTTCAAATTTGTAACGCTGTTCTTCTCTGGATGAGTGTTTGAAGAGCAGCTAAGTTTTGCAAGAAGGCTTCAACGCGTACTTTTAACTCGCACCGCTTCCTCTGCATATGCTTCTGCTGTTGCCGCCCGAGAACAATTAACAATGCGGAACGACTGATCACTTATATCTCTGCTACACCCACCCACCCACCATACCCACAGCTTCCCCCTCCGCGTTTCGCCAAGAGTCACGCAGATCAAAATGGCTGATGTCGAAGAGCGCCAGGTGGAGCCTCTAGCAAAATTTCTGAAGATGTCGTTGCTATGCGCCTGTGAATAAAGTTCGAGACACAGAGAAATATTTCAAGCGTCATCATTTTATTGAACGTATAATGTATTTGGGGAACTCGGTTTCAATAAGATAAGCGTCTTATGGCCCACACGACTTATACTTTATTACGTGTAACAATTTACATGCGGACACGCTCGCTGGCCCACCGCCGGGACGAGAATGCCACGCTTCCGCTTCACGCGGTTAACATGGCTGACGCCTTCCATAGATGTCGCGTTTAACACTCCTAGAGGCGCTGAAGGCATTTCCGCGATTCGATTAATACTCTCGAACATTACATCCCTTTACACTTATTGGGTTGTTGCATAATTTTTTCCCACTTTGTAAAAAAACTAAATTTTTTGTAATATTTATTTATTGAAACAATTAATCGATAATATAATCACCATCATTATCTAGAACATGTAACTATCTGCTAGGCAAACTTTCGATACCCTTAGTCCAGAATAAAAGTGGCTGAGAGGCAAAGAAGTTCGTAAGGTCATTTTTTAGGTCGCCGGAATTTTCGAATTTCTTTTTACGAAGATGTTGTTTTAAAGACCGGAAAAGATGGTAGTCGGAAGGCGCTAGATCAGGGCTGTAAGGTGGGTGAGGTATTGTTGTCCAACCGAGCTCCTCTAGAAATTTGCAGGTCATTTTCGCCGTATGTGGTCTTGCATTATCATGAAGTAATGATACTTCAAGACGTTTTGGCCTTTTTTCTTTAACAGCGTTTGCCAACTTCTGTAGTTGATTTACGTAGGCTTCGGCATTGATAGTCTGATAATCGTCCAGTAATTCCCACAACAACATTCCTTGCGAATCCCAGAAAACCGACAGGAGCCGTTTCTGACCATGCAGACCGCTTTTTGGCTGTGTTGGTGGCCGTTTATTGGAGGGCATCCAAAAAGCTTTTCGTGTAACGTTCTCGTACAAGACCCAGGACTTGGCTCCAGTGATGATCGACTCCAGGAAGTTCTTTCTTTGGGGGCGCAGCAGCAGACTTTCACAAATGTTGACACGTAGTGCACGTTGATTATCGGTCGAAGCATGAGGCGTCCATCTTGACAAAACTTTACGGTAACCCATCGACTGCAGATGTCGATCTATGGTACTGTAGTGATATTTTAGGGATTTCTCTAAATCCCTGGTGGTGGAATCCGGATGCAACTCAAGCTCGCGCTGCAATGCTTCTTCGTCAAAAGTGACAGGGCGACCAGTATGAGAAATGTCTTTTAGACTTGTGTCTCCTTCATTAAAGCGCTGAAACCAATTTCTTACTGTACGATCGGTAGTAGTGTTTGGGCCAAAAGCATTGTTAATCTTATTTGCTGTTTCCCTCGGACTGGTTCCCAATTTGTGTTCGTATAAGTAAATCGCTCGAAGATCTTGTTGGTCCATTTTTTCAATTTTAACTAAATCACTGTAACAAGCCCGCGCTTATATACCCTGCGTGAAAGATTCGAGAACATTCTACTATATACTAGATTTATTCGAGAATATTCCCAAGACTATTGAAGATATCTAGAAAATTTAGAAGTGGGAAAAAAATTATGCAACAACCCAATAATTCAAAACATGACCCTCACACGGGTTCTCTTTCAGACTGAACATGTTTACACATACATACGCGGCATCCATATCTTTAGATTATATCACAGCGACTTATTATCACTTTTCTCAATTACACATTAAGTCTCACTACGGGTTTGGGAACCCGATCCGAACGTCGCACTGAATCTACCATCGGCATCGATACTGCCTTTGAACTCTCTAACACGCTTTCCGTAAGCGTTAACTCCGGCATCGACGATATGTCAGCTTCCCGGATAACTTCCGGCATTTTACCCGTTTGGACATTGTTACTCGACAATTCGTTGCTTACAATGTTTTCCCCGTCCATTTTTAAATCACAGGGTCGTATTTGATCGATGTGACGCTTCCACGAGCGATTATCATTGGTGCGCACCGCGTAAGTTACAGGTGAAAGACGCTCGAGTATTTGCGATTTGCGCCACGAATTATTACAATAATCTCTCGCCATTACCGGTTCATTTACGTCTAAAACGGCATTTCGATTCCCCCTAAACGCGTTTACTTGGCCTTTTTGTCGTTGTTCTACGCCGTGGCGTAACGTCGGTTTTATTAAGTCTAATTTCGTTCGAAATTTTCGTCCTATTTGCAGCTCCGCCGGGCTACAATTGGTCGTACAATGAGGCGTTGCTCGGTAATAAAATAGAAATTTACAAAGGGCTTCGTGTCCCGAGTTACCCGCCTTTAATAATAATTTATATTTATTCTTAAAACTACGGACAGCGTTTTCTGCGGCGCCGTTTGAAGCAGGATGATACGGTGCCGTTCTAACGTGTCTAATACCGTACGATTCGAGAAATTCAACAAATTCTTTCGAGCAAAAACTTGGGCCGTTGTCTGTGACCAATGCCAACGGGATTCCCCAGTTACTCATATTTTCGCGGAATGCTTTTATTGTGGACTTCGATGTGATGTCCTTCAATTCTTTAACATCGAGCCATTTGGAAAAGGCGTCCAAAATTACTATAAACATTTTTCCCTCTATCGGACCCAAGAAATCCGCATGAATTCTATATGAAGGTCCTTCTGGCCATTTCCACGGATGTAAATTCGCTCTTGGAAGATTATCCGCAGATTTTAAGCAAAGCTCGCAAGATTTTGTGACTCTCTCAATATCTTTATCGATTCCCGGCCACCAGATATACGATCTCGCCATCGCTTTCATTCGAACTACTCCCATGTGAATACTGTGGAGTTCATCTTTTGCCATCTTTTGCCAATCTTTTGCCAATCTTTGCCAAGATTCATCAAATTGCCTTTTCGCAATTTTTCGGGAATTATCATCCTAAATCTTCTACCGTCAGTTCTTTTTCTCTATTTTTAAATGGAATATAATTTGCCTCAACTTCTTTTGGCCACCCATTCATCACAAAATCACGGACCTGACTCAGCTGACTATCTGCTCCAGTTTCCTCTTCTATAATTACTGCGTTAATCGATTTAACGTCTTCGGATACCAAATTTAGATAAGAATATTCCACGTTCGTACATGATTTGCTGTTTTCTTCATATAACAGAGGAACTCTTGATAGTCCATCGGCTTGAGCGTTATCGGTACCTTTTATATACTTTATTTCGAATTGATAGGCTGACAGCAAAACTGCCCACCTTTGAACTCTATTTGCCGCCATTTGCGGTAAGCCCTGTTTGGGCCCCAATATGTAAATTAATGGTTTGTGATCTGTCTCTAGCACGAAACGACGACCGTAGACGTATTGATGAAATTTCTTAACTCCAAATATCAGACTCAATGCTTCTTTATCCAGTTGCGAATAGCCTTTCTCGGCTTTCGACAACGTCCGTGATGCAAAAGCAATAGGTCTTTCGGATCCGTCGTCATACACATGGGACAGCACTGCCCCTAGGCCAAATGAAGACGCATCACAAGCAATCTTAATTGGTAATTTTAAATCGAAATGGGCTAAGGCTTCTGAATTTACCAAACTTTGCTTTGCCGCTCTAAAAGCTTTTTCGCATTCAGCATCCCACTTCCAATCTGCATTTTTCTGTAATAAGTTATATAATGGACCGATAATTCTCGAATAATTCCGAATAAATTTTGCATGATAATTCAACATGCCGAGAAATGCTCTCAACTGAGTCACATCCTTGGGCGCTGGAGCGTCACTGATTGCTTTTGTCTTTCCTGGCGACACGTGAGTTCCGTTTTTATCTAAGACATAACCAAGGAATTCAATCCGATCTTTACCATAATCATATTTTTCTTTTTTCACTGTAAGACCGCAATCTTGCAATCGTTTTAAAACGGCGCTAAATCTTTCATTATGTACCTCACGTGTTTGGCCGGAGATTAAAATATCATCGAAAAAGCAGATAACACCTTCTAAACCGTTTAAAACTTTTTCCATCTCTCTTTGAAATAACCCGGGTGCCGATGCTATCCCGAAACATAATCGATTGTATACAAATAAGCCATTGTGCGTGGAAATAGTAACTAATAGTTTCGATTCGTCATCCAATTCAACCTGTTGATACGCTTGCGACAGGTCAATTTTCGTGAAAACTGTACCTCCATTCATAGTCGCTAGAAGATCTTGAACTCTTGGAATTGGGTATCTATCAATTTTAATATGGGGGTTAAGCGTTATCTTATAATCCCCGCATATTCGAATTTCCCCATTACTCTTCGGCACGGGCACAATTGGCGTAGCCCATTCACTACTTTCTACAGGCTCGATTATCTTCGCTTGTATTAAATGGTTTAATTCGGCTTCTACCTTTGCTCGCAACGCATAGGGAATCGGTCGAGGTTTACAATAAATCGGTTGTATATTTTCCTTTAAGTGTAGTTTGATTTTTTTTTAATTATATTTTCCTAGCTTCTCTGAGAACACTGAACCGAACTCGCTTATAATCCCCTCAATATCTCCTCTTTTGTTGTTGTCCAGCCAGTCAATATTCGATTCTCTTTCCCCCTCTAGTGATTGCGATACTGGCACCTTGAGTGCTCGAATCCATGTTCGACCTAACAATGGTGGGCCGTCGCCTGGCAAAATATACAAATCCAATTTCTCTTTGATTTTATTTAATTCAACTTCAACCTCAATATATCCCAAGGGAACAATGATTTGCCCTGGGTGCGATTTAAATTTCCGGCTTGTTTTTTTCAATTCTTTATCTTGCAGTCCCCTCTGTTTGGAAAAAAATTTCTCCGAAACTGCTGCGATATCGGATCCTGTATCTACGTCAAATTTTATCGTATCATTGTAAACTTTTAAATCGATTTTGATTGGCTCAATGCTGAAAATTCCTTCATTTGTTATCGCTTTTTTGTTTTTCTCCGTTTGCAAATGAAACAAATTATCAAAATTTTCTAAAACCTCTTCTTTTTCAGCGACATAATTATGTCTATTATAATTATTGTTCGACTTAAATCTATGATGTAACTGACAAGGAACATCCCTCAGGTGTCCGCCTCCGATTTTGTTGAAACTCATATATGTGATAGAGCATCAAAAATTTTGAGACACGTATTTTTTTTTATCGGCGGAAAAACGGTTTTGAGGGGTGAAACGCACCCTCGAAAATGGGGATGTTTTTTCGTTTTTCGTCGATAACGTTTTAACGGTATGAGATATAAAAAAAATTCAAATTGCAACAATGTTTATTTTTTCATGTACTATACATTGGAGATGAGAACGATACCATTATCGACGAAAAACGAAAAACACCCCTATTTTCGAGGGCGCGTTTCACCCCTTAAAACCGTTTTTCCGCCGATAAAAAAAAATACGTATCGCTTACTTTTCGGTGCTTTATAACATATCCAAATTTCAACAAAATCGAAGGGTGTCACCTGAGGGATGTTCCTTGTGAGTCCTTTGCTCAATTTTATTTCTTTTACACACCCTTGACAAGTGACCCTCTTTCTTGCACGTGTTACACTTGTATTGTTTGAACCTACATACGCTCGAATGATGTCCTATATTGCCACAACAGTAGCAGCGAACCCCTCCGTTGCTGTTTCCACTGTTCTTCGCTGATTGCGACGACTGCGATGTCTGCGATGGTTGCGAGGACTGCGATGGTTTCTTCGCTGCCATATAGTTGACTTGCTCTGATGTGTATTTCTGCATCGCTCCTATTCTAGCAACGTCCTTCGTTGCGGACTCCAGTGCGAGAGCCAATTCGACTGCTCGACCATACGATAGCTCCGGCTCGCCGAGCAAGCGTTTCTGGATTGATGTGTTGCGTAGTCCCCATACAAACTTTCTTTCCAGAGTGCCGAATCCTCCTGCATGTTGAATTCCTTTAATTCACCGATCCTTGATGTAACAATTTGCTGTATTTGTCCTCGAGCAGGGTGCTCCTCGCCGACCCTCAGCTCACGTTCACGGAGTTGCGCCCTTTGCGCCGCCAAATTTTGCTGATCCGCTGCCAGCTGCTTTCGACTTTCCGCCAATTGGAGATTTTTCTCTGCTAGCTCAGCGCGTGCCTTTTCGAGCTCCCGTAGCTCCTTTGCCACTTTTCTTGTCGCGTCGTCGGCCATTTTTTTTTCCTCCCGACAACGTTTTATTTCACTATTCGCGATCTTTAAATATCACGGCGATCCTTTATCGCTCGCGATTCCGTTATCCTCGTCGCCAATGTAATGTATTTGGGGAACTCGGTTTCAATAATATAAGCGTCTTATGGCCCACACGACTTATACTTTATTACGTGTAACAATTTACATGTGGACACACTCGCTGGCCCACCGCCGGGACGAGAATGCCACGCTTCCGCTGCACGCGGTTAACATGGCTGACGCCTTTCATAGATGTCGCGTTTAACACGCCTAGAGGCGCTGAAGACATTTCCGCGATTCGATTAATACTCTCGAACATTACAGAACGGTTAGCGATTACGGGAGCAGCAGCCCTGTACATAATGTAAACTTTTATAATTGAAGGAATTGCTGCCTCCTGTGGGCAGACCCTTATTGAACATTTTACGCGTAGCGTTATTCTGCTTACGGGTAAATGTCTTGTAGTAGTCGCCAACTATTTTATCATTGCGTGATAGATCATTTTAAAATACGCTTCTAAACTTATGCATACCAAAGCCAGTACACATATGATGAAGTAACATAATGCAATACAGTCCGCAGCACTGCGAATCCGCAGCTTGAAGCTGAACAGTGTTGTATCGGAAGAGTTAACAGTCTCATCGGAGTCGACGGAGATGCTGCGGGATGATTAGTGGTAGTCCGTAGCTGTCGAAGTACCATCCGCGCCCGTCTCAATCGACGTACATGGCGATCCAGTGGGTACCGGGCTGTTTATATCCATCAGTATTCGCGACAATTGCCGTTGGTTTTGTCCAAACTTTTGGTATGCGATCTGTGGGGTATACACCAACAGCGTGATTTTTTATATCGCGTAGAGAGTCGAGGATTTGAAGGCTGTTCATAGCAGGACTCGCCGCAGGGTAAGCCAACCGATAATGCCGTTGTTGTCCTATATTCCTATAGCGACTCGCGACGCTCACTCTGACAGAGCAGCGTTTTAATCCTCATCACATTATCCAGGGCACACTTATACGATTGATTTTTCCGTATCGCGGCGTGATATGAGCAATGTGTACCGGCCCTCGGAAGAGGTTGAAATAAGATATTATCCTCGTCCTCCTCCAAATTTATAATAGAGTAGCCGGTGAGTTGCGCTAGATAGGATGCTTTAGCGACACCTCGGACAAATATCCGCGTAGAATTGGTAGCGATTGCCCTCAAAATTCTTTCAATACAGCGTAATGGTGTATGACCCTCGAACCATTTTATACCGTGATGCTCCCGCGTCACCCACTCGTTCGTTCTTTTCACATCCGACGGTAATCGTCTGTATGTGTGAGGTTGAGTGACGATCCAATGATCGTGTCACGATGAGTCGATTGATGCAACAGCCACTTCTTTCGGTATAAAGTTGTAGTGCTTATCCGTTAAGCCGTGTATGTCTATCACGATACTCATGATGGATCTGCTGTGAGCGCTCTGCTCGAACTGGAGAGCTCAACCGCTGAAATCTACAATAACTTGCCGGGAAGCATCAACCTCCACCACGTTATCATATTCCGCATACACGTCACAATTTACCGTTTACGTTATTGCCTCGCCGAAGCGTACGTCGAGCCTCACGCAACCGTGTATCACCAAATTTCAATTACTGTTACTGTTCGCCGAAAGATCGGGCGTTAGATCAAACGCAAAAAGACAATAGCCCCAGGGATACGCTGTGCGAGTAATTTAATAACCCTGATTGAGAAAGTGAATGCCAGTCCCTGAGAATAATGTATGATACGCATCCACATATAGATGCGTGTCGTCAAAGTTAGGTTGGAGTACTTTCGATGGTATCTACACACCGTCAGCATATAACGCGAGATAATTAATTTTATAATTCTGAAAGTTAAACGGATTCAAGGCGCGGTTACCGTTGAATGCTTTATTATCGACCAAGCCTATAATTATGAGCGTCGGCAGTTGGTCCAGTATAACCTTGTCCAGAGTATCGCCGTGCACTCCTGCATGCATCGATATAGACTTAACCTCGACACGTGTCAAAGGATATTTTGCTGTAGATTTTGATAATGTTCGCGCGTGAGCTAAAAGTACACCAGGGGCAATTTTAGCGCGGCGTACGAGAAGCGATGCCTCGTTAATATGCATGCTGAAATCTTTCGAGGAAGTCATAAGACAGAGTGCGTCGCTGGTACGCACGAGGCGTAATCGCATCTCCACGCCGTTTATAAGAAATCGCTCTTGATTGAAAATATCGCAATGGAGGTGGCCGAGGAGATCGATCTCATTGCGCCCATTGAGGACCATTCGACGATTAGCAAGGCCTGCATTAGCTTCTGCTACATCGTCCATTTTACCGACCGTATCACTGTACCACAGGCAGCTTGAAAGATGAGAGCTTTTCGCACCCTGCCCATAATTTAATAAGTTTTCAATGTATGCCCTGTATGCATAAGCATTATTGGGTGGAGATACGAGCTTCTGATTGAGAAATACATCGACTTGATTGAACAGCGAATGAAGTAAATTATTGACGGGACCCACTCTAATGGTAGGGTCGGGTTTCACTGCACTCGAGCGTATTTGGACACGTTTGCTTAGCATGGTATGAGCAAGATCGATTTATTCGTCACCTTGACCAGGTACCACAAATTCTATTGGTGAATCATCCGTCAGAGATGAGATCGGTGTATAGTGCACCCATTGCGTTCCCTCGATGGTTGTTTGAGTCGGTGGTAGTGAGAATAGTTCCAACTCAGACTTCAAACACTAACACGAATGGGCATGCAAGAACGCCATTTTCACGAGAAGATATCTGATACGGTCCTAGCTCGCCAATTCTTCTTCTACTGCTTCTTCTTCAGCGATCTCTTTCAAGCTGTTCTCTTCTTTTGTTTAACACAATTTGTGCGTTTTTCCTTCCACGCGGCGGTTTTCTTTTTTAGGCCGATCCTACGTGCGCTGCAGCTACTGAGCGGATGCGCAAGCTTGTGAATTTTCGTGGCCTTATATCCTGAGCCCTGCAAACGTTTTTCCTCAGCTTTTCGCTTCCAACTTACACCCGATTCGCGCAAACGCGATTTGAAGGCTTCCCCAGGCTGAATTCCTGCATCCATTATATCGCTCGCCACATTAAGGCCTGAGCGTATAGCCTCCTTACCGACAGCGCGTGCGCCCTTGTTTTAAGAGAGGTAAAATGCGACGGAAAAGGCCGCCAAGGAATCTGCCAATACCGTGACCCCTTTGGTTCGGCGACCCTATGTATACTTGGCTAATTACCCCGTACCCTGTTCTACTTCCTCCTACTTGTACGTCAAAGTACGAATCGTAGTAATTCATGTTGATCTCTCTTTCTTTTTCTCGACCACAACTAAGCTAGGCGTTTGAACTCGAGTGTCACGGTTAAGGTTCCATCCTGGAATGTCATCCAATGCCCGAATTCATCTCTTATATCTACATCTATCGTTTGAAAGCTGGTACGTAGAAGAGGTATGTACCGCGGTGGCGAAAAACTTTTGATTTTCTTAGAGCCGTAATTATAATTATTATCAATGGCTAAGGGAATGACACGTAATAATGGCGCGTGTACATCACCGGCCATGTAAGACTCGCAAATATCCGTATAAACAAACAACATATTGGGTATACCGTTCATGAGGCTACCCGGCTGCGGCGCAATATACTGATTCGTTACCACAAGACCCGTGCTATGAGTGAAGCCTAAAATTCTGTTAATTATGGGGGAACAGTGGAAAGCGTGTTCTAGATTTTTGCACTCGGTGCACACACGCTTTACCGAGACATAGCCGTTAAGAGTATGCTAGAATTTCAAATGTCCTGCGATACATTGAATTTCGTTAATTGCTTCGAGTAGCGTGGAGACGCTATGGTATACCCCAGATGGTACGCAAGTACGCTCGTTTTTAAAATCGACATTGGCCTTAACGCCCGGGGTCACTGCGTTCGTCACTAAAGTGATATAGTTTTTTTCACCTTCAGGCGGCACGTGTAGAACAGTCATCGGTATGTGTATTTCGGCTAAGGAAACGCCCCATTTACCGCGTAAATTTACACTTTGTGGCAAGTGTGTGGTATATTGCGTCGTCCTGCTATTAGGTTAGTACTTCATGTTGCTATTGCTAGGTAGAACTATAAAAAATTCGGTGTCACTCATCGCGCCTACATTTTCTTTCCCCGCCTTTGGACTCTAGATATCTCGGGTTCGTAAAAAATGCCGTCAATCTCCTCGTCGCTGAAATCATGCAGAATGTACACGATAGGTCGGCTACTTACGGATATTCGATGCTCACTGCTCTAGCCGCTGTCGTATCCTGTAGGAAAGGCAGCCTTCGCGCTACTGATGCGGACAATATCGCCCAGCTTATATTTAGGAGGCGACCGCTGTACAGGATGCTGTTGTTTGTATCGCCGTATTAGATTATCACGCGCTTTGGCAGATGTAAGCAACGTCACAGATGCGGGTGTCATTCTAATGCCGCTATGTATCGTACGATTGTATGCGGAGACTATATTCGGCAAAACGTCGATATAACGTTTTTGGCGCGAATACGTGAAGTATCGCTACATTCTTTCTTTCACCGTTCGATTGAAGCGCTCTCCAACAGCTGCTTTTACGTCAGGGTTACGGCTCGCCCGAAACTGAATATTATACTTCTGTAAGAAAGTCTGAAAAACTGACCCTGTAAATTCCCGACCCTTGTCCGATTGTAGGCAATCGGGAGATCGGCCGTTTGTGCTTTTTAGCAAGAGTATACGAACGAGAGCGATAGCCACTGTTAAATCAACCTTGTCGTACAACGGCTCAACCCACGCGTACTTACTGAGCACATCTATGACCACAAGAAGATAGGTCTAGCCATCGTTATAACTTTTGAGTGAACGAAGGTCTACAAGATCAGCCTCCCAACCATCGTCAATTATTTGCACATTGTAGATGCGCCGGGGAAATCGCCACCGTATCGCTCTATGCTTGGTGAAAACATCCTGTGCATCGAGCTACTGTATCGTTCGTTCTGGGGAGATTTTCTTTTTACGACTTACGCGTAACAGTTTAGTTGCACCGGAAAAAGACGCCTCATGTGAAGGATCAAAGTAAATTTTTTTAAGTATTTTCATACTGACAGTTTGAGAGAGGACCAGGTGAGCCGTCTCCTCTTACCACGCCCGCTCTGTGCGCTTAATTTGTTGCTCTCGCTACCGCTGTAGAACTCGGAATGACTGGTATCGCTAATGTCCTCGTCGTCACCGTCGTCGTCAGCGTCGGTGGTGCTGTTACCGTGGGCCGAGCGTAATGTTGATTTGGCTTGCGATTCCAGCCACAGTTCGTTGTTTCCGACAAATTGGCGAGGTGCCTGTATAGCCCTTAAAAAATTTGCAAAGACTCTACGGCCCGTCGGTTTGGCCATCTTTCTCGCACGCATTGCGTCATTCACGGGATCAACAATGTTTGAATGCTTGATTATTTCTCCATAGAGAGAAACCACACTGCCTGCATCCCAAAAACAATCTGAGGACGGCGCATCATGTAGTCGTCGCAATAAGAGTTTCGCTTTATTGCGGAATTTCGCCGGTACACTCTCAACGATAATGGAATCATTCATCCGTGTTTCTGCTGCTACTGTTGCTGATCTTTCCATGGGGTGTGTGTCTTTTTTTTGTTCCTTCACAAGATCATGATACAGTTGCGCTCGTTCGCCATCGAGGAAATGTAGATAAAGCTGTAATACGCGACAATACGCTAGCCATTTTTCTCGCTCGTCGCCGTACGTGTTAGATTTCAAAATTTCGCTCATCTCCATATCAAGGCGATTCAGAGTCGCCGTAATTGTTTTCTCCGCTTGGCTCATCGGTCGTGCCTCACTATCGCTGACGCTGCATTTTTGGGAATCTAGTTGTAATAGACGCTCCTCGGGCACCAGAATCATTTTCCTGGCATGCTCCATTATTTGGTAATTAGATTTGACAATATGATACCCAGGATTGGGGCAAGCAGCAGGGGTGAAAATCCACCGCTTTGAATGACAAACTGCTTCTTACTTTTCCAGCAGCCTCTATTCGCGGCTAAGCGCCTGAGAAGGGGCACGTGGCGGCGCATTTTTTTCCGTTGGTTGGCTTTGAGAGGAATATTACCGCACAGAACGTTTAAAGCGCACTCGCAAATGCAGCGTATTATACGAGAATCCGCTTTCCGCAAAATAGCCTCACGCTGTTCTTTGGTGAGATATTGAAGAGCGTTCAATATCGCAACGCTCTTCTTGCAAAGGGACGATCCGCCGCGTGCCATCACAGGCGTAGAACTGGTAATTCTCCATATGTGTCACCGCTTTTTAATTACTTTCGCGGTACGTAAACGAAATGGCGAGTATCATCAGGGAAAATACATGTGCGGTATCGACAATTATCGGGTGTTGATTGCTCCAGATCTAGCAACAAATAGCCGTGCAGCTTAGATGTAGCGTCGTAATAATCCTCCTGTAGAAATGGTGGATTTTTGGGACATATTTGGCGCGCCAAGTGCTGTATTTGAGCACAATCCCGAGGGTTTTTGAAGATAACGATATAATTAGCATTCAGAGAGATGTCCCGCTGGCCTTGGCCCTGATGCAACAAATTTTGCGTTATAAAAATAACGCTCAAGTTCTTATGATGACTGCCTTTGGTGAATAGATCGACAACGGTATTGCTCGATGCTTCACGCATTAGGTTATCGATAATTAAGGGCTTCGCGCGGGGGTCGTTTGAGTAATCGGCAGTCTGGGGTAATCCTTCGCGAAATTCTATAACATCACCGTACTCCGTATATGCTATCTGCCACTCGGAATAATAAAATATTATTTTCTCGAAACGTTCGCAGTTCATACGCGTGATAGATTTCAGAAATTTGTTAACAAAATACGTTTTACCGCAACCTGTCGGCCCGCAGATCATAGAAGTCCAGGGATGTTGCCCCCTCGTGTCCATCGCGGTAAATGAGGAAATTTAGGCTCAGTGCAATATTAAATAACATTCTCGGGTTTTTACGTAAAAAATATATATACAGTATATTTTACAAATGGCGATAACCGTAGGGAAGCGATCCATATTGTCCATTACGTCTTCGCCTAATGCTCGATGGCTTGCACGTTTTTGTCTCACTTCGTGTGACAACATGGTGAAGTTCTGAACGTCTAATGGCGTCGGTTCTCAGTACATTAGGATCCTCTCGCTCACCCACGATGAAGGATCGTACGGACTCATAGTTTATTAACGCATTGTTTGCAAAATTAAGCGTGATACCCTTAACTTTGCAAACCTCACTCTCTGTCCCGTCAGGCGCACGCACGATGAATGCATAAAATTTAGGGCCGCCGAACATGAAACTTCTTATGTAACTGCCCTTGCCATATGTGGTTAGCTCGTTAGTTAAATCGCCAAGCAATTGGCCTATCGGGGGCTCGTAGGCATCAGATTGCTCTCTCGTTACATAAATTACGGAGTTGGTATCGCAGTACAACGCACGTATTCCCAGACGTTCCAGGTAATCATAAAGTTTTGAAAGCGCTTGTGCTGTGGTGTATGCAGCTAATACAGCGTTAGCTATACTCGAGAGTACCACAGCCTCACCGGTTTTAATATAATTGACGTAAAGAATTTCATTGTTCGGCGGCAGCATTCCTGTTATATCGTATTCTGGATTAGTTAATAACTCCATAAGTTTTTTGCGCGTTGAAACTACGACTGTTTGCGGCAGGTTTTCGCGTTGCCCGAATTTTACCTAGAACGAATTCAGATATACTTTGGCGACTGAGCGGAGGCCGGGGTTTTTGGTTATCTACTGACGATTCAAACGAATCGCCTCTGCTCAAAGCTAGCGATATAACGCTCCTGGGCGGATTTATCGCCCAAACAGTTATCAGGCCTTCCGCTCGCCTCCTGCTTGATCTTCAAAAAGGTGTTAATGTACTCGACGAATAAACCTCCCGATTGCGTGTCACGATTGAATTGCATTACTTCGTATTGCCAGATTTCGGCAATGTGGAGTATCGTGTAACCGCATGAGACGGCTTTTCGCAATTCATCGGCAACCCAAGTACCCTCGAACACACGCTCGTCCGGATCGTCATGCATGCACTCTTCCTCATCCATCATCTCGCTGCATGTGCGGCACAAAGAGAACAGCAGTCGCTGATGCATAGGCACAGGCAAAACAGGGTGGTAGAGATCGCGCGGTGGTAGAACGGTACACTTCACCAGGCCTTCGACACGCGCTAGATCGCTAGTGGGTCCTGTCAGCTCGAAGCATTCTCCGCCTATATATACTTTCGGATGTCCGATAAGGTATTTACCAAATTTGCAAATATACGGGTACAGAGAGCAAACGTCTACGTAGCGTATGCGCTCCGTGTCTTTAACATCGTAGAGCGTCACCATATCACCGTGCAATCGCCGAAGAAAGCATCACGAGGGTTTAAGGGTTCCGCAGCCGTCAACGGATGATCCCGTATGAGTTCCCGAATTTCAGCACTAGATTCCAAATGCCTGTCCCACTCACATTCCCAGTTTTCCGTTAACTGATAATCTCCCGAGCGAATTCTATTAGCTATAGCAAGAGTTCTTTCTAACCGCTCGTCCATTGATATATCACCGCGTTGTTTAGTCTCTATTGAGGGAGAAGCATTGAGGGCAACCGTGCCAATAGCAACCATGAAATTGTAATACGTGCGCGGTATTGCCTGTTTCGTAATAGCCGTCGACTAGTAAATTTTGAGGTAGTCTAAATTCGCGCGAACGGCCAGCATGTATAATACGCTTTCCGAGAGTATGCTCCATCCATACAAGCCATGAAATTGCCTTTTTTGATTGGGTATGCACCCACCTATAGCCGCCCAACGGTATAATACCGATCGTATTGTCTTTGAGGAAATTTCTCCGAAAGAGACTGAAGCAGGCCGAGGCTATCGTTGTGCTCTCGTCAAACGGACAAACCCGGCCGCTGACTATAAACATGAGTAGAGTAGCTACAGCGGTTCTAACTCCGGGATCTCAGGGGCAGCGGGGCGGGGGAGTCGAGCGCGGGGAAGCCGTGGTATGCATGGCGGCGGGGATGGGGGGTCCTGTATGCGGTAGCCGAGTGCGGGGTTGTGGCGGAGGGGGAGGGGGGTGTTAGGGAGTGGGGAGGCTAGTTTTTGGTGATGATGTCTTCTTGGCGATAGCTGGACCCGCCGGCGAGAGAGGGAAGCCGCTGTCGACTCTGTGGGGGAGGGGGCATCATAGAGTAGCGGATCCTTGAAAACCCATAAAATCTGATAATTTATTATCAACATTATAGATGTAAGCGGAGCATTTTTGTCTAGACTATTCACAGGAGTTTATATATATATATAAAACTTATACAAATGTGTGCATGTGTGTGTGTATGTGTGTGTGTCCATGTTTCAACTACCTCGTCCGAAAGTCTCAAATTTTACGACTCTTTTTTTTCTTACGTCGAGCGCCAGGGACCGCCATACCCTATCGCTTCGTATGTGCAACTCGGGCCTCATCATTCCATAGGTCCACACTTGAAAACCCATAAAAGTTTACGACAGCATGCGACGAAGACAGTGATCCAGGGAAAAAATGCATTTCCATTTTACAGGGCTTTAGTTTTTCATCTCTGAATGACAATATATACAGAGAGTGCAACGTCAAACCTTAATGGCGACACTTGAGATCATGCAGGTCTGGAAAAGTTAGCCCCATGGTTAAGGATTTTTTCTTTGTTAACACCACTCTCCGAGCTATTAGATTTTTTTTTTTTTTTTGCTCCGCTATTCAGAGCATATATGATAACGGGGTGTTTATGTTGAAAAACTATAAGCTTTCGGAGATCTATGGATCGGAGACCTTTTTAGGCTTCGACCGTGGACCACTTGAGCGCCGATGGAGAGGCCATGATTTTTTTTTCCACTACACGCATCTCGACTGAGATGCTCTTTTATTTTTTCCGGCAATTCAATGCGATATTAGAAAATTCTTGTGGGTTGGTGATATTTTCCGAGATGATGGGGAAAGACGAAAAATGTCTAAAGGGGAAAACCTTGTTTAATGATCTGCTGCGCTCATAAGTGTTCGCACTTTCGATCCAGCAGTCAGTTAGTGAACATCATCTCTTTTGGAAAGCCTCGTTTCATCAAATATGGAGAGCAACGCGGAGAAGTCAGAACAAATCTTGCACGACCAAGCCGCGCTCCTAAGTTCAATCGAGGATTTTGCTGTGTGGGAACAACGGGGCGTTGAGTTTATCGAAGAATTAGAAACGCAAAGCCGGATTCAGCGCCCGCGACTATCAATTGGAGTTCAACAGTCATTGATAGCCCAAATAGCGCGGCTGGAAGGGTTGAGGAATTCTGTGCGTAATCATTTTATACACACGGGTACAGGACACGCTCATCATGGGCTAATCTGGCGAGAGATTGACACATCCTTCAATAGTTGAATAATGACCGGTTCCGTAATCAATCGCAACCACATCGAACCACGGCAATTTCTTAACGATGCTCGCGACCTAGTGCTTCAACATGTGCAAAATACTATCTGCAAACACAACACTATTCAAGTTAATACAGTGATTAATGGCGAATTCGCGAGTGGAGACAAACATGCCAATACAAGTGTGAACACGCGAAACTGTGAACTATTTAAGACAAGTGATCTGAATGAGTGGTACCAGCAACGCGTTATGGAGCCTACGTTAACCAAACTCGATGAATTTCAAGAACGAGATAGTGGCTGGGCTTTGCGGAAAATACTTAACCTCACGATAAATGTGAATAAGTATAACCCGATGCGTGCCGGGTGCACTATACCATTGCCGCGGGAAATAATAATGAAGCGGGCTGTGATTAACGTCAAATCGAACGATAATGCATGTTTCGCATGGGCAGTTGACGCTACTCTACACCTAGCTGAACGAAACAGTGACCGTCCGTCATCTTACCCACATTACTCAAGCGTACTGAATCTACGGGATATTCAATTCCCGGTAACCATACACCAAATAAAGAAATTTGAGCTGCAAAACAATTTATCCATCAACGTGAGTAGTATGGGGGCCACTATGGCGACCCCCACTCCTCATCCCCACTCCTACCCCCACTCCTCGGCAGCCTAGGTGGTGGGGATGGAGTGGGGATGACCGTGCATATCCCCTCCCCCGCGCCCCAGAGGGGTGCGGAGGGGGGAAAGGCCGGAGTGGGGGTTTCGCCATAGTGGCCCCATTTTTTTTCTGCTTACTGAAAATTCATTTTTAGTTTGTTTTGCTCACCGTTGCTGCTCCTTGTGACGGTGAACTCCGAGGGTACGCACACACACACACACACACACACACACACACACACACACACGCACACACACACACACGCCCACACGAGCACGAGTGTCACGGCTCGTTCTCCCGGCCCTCCGGCTCGAACGAGTCGTCGAACCCGTCGTCGGGCCACCCCGCGTCGTAAAAAGCGACGGGTTCGGGCCCATCGCTCAACGCCGCGATGAATACCGTCGCGACGTCGACCTCGTTGTACATGCGTACACGGGGGAGGGGGGTGGCGCTTTCGGCCACAGCCACGACGACGCGGTTCTCTACGAGGTCCGCGAGCAGGTCCGAGACGAAGGGGATGGTTTCAAGATGCGCGATCCCCGAAACCGTGCACTGAACCACGAGACCCGCAACAAACGCGCAAAAGGGCGCTGGGGTATACAGCGAGTCCGCGTCTACGTACCCGCTGTACCCCATCATCCACGAAAAACACTTCACTGTATCCCTCGGAGTCGCACGACACTATGTTCCCGCAGCCCGACGCTGCACGTAAAATGCGAACAGGGCTTCACGCAACCACTCGTGCGTTTCGCCCGTCGCCACTGTACGTCTATAGATACGGCCAAGCCGTCGACGCGGCAAACACGGCACGCGAACGGCGCCACAGGGAGCTCGAGGCACTCGGGATACATTTTTGGCGAACTGGTGTAAAAGAAGAAGACGAGACGCACGCGACGGAGTCTGAAGAGCAACTGAAGCTGCCCGTCGTATGAAGAGCATCTTTTGCAGATTTTGACAGGTCAGCATAATTGCACGCGTGCGAGGTAGCCGCTGCATCGTTCTACGATGAGCTCACTCGCCGTTGAGCGCGATCGTTCTATGATGAGCTCATCCGATGGCGAGCACGGAGTTTAGATAGCATAGATGCAAGCTAAGCAGTGAGTTCATCCGCCAGTGAGCTCACCGCACGAGTTCGCGAATTATGCTGATAACTGTCAAAATCTATTGCGCAGCAACCCGCAAGGGAGAAACCGTATTCTCGGCCTCTCCTCCGCGGGAAACGCGGCACGCGAACGGCGCCAGAGGGAGCTCGAGGCACTCGGGATACATTTTTGGCGAACTGGTGTAAAAGAAGAACACGAGACGCACGCGACGTAGTTTGAAGAGCAACTGAAGCCGCCCGTCGTATTAAGGGCATCTTTTGCAGATTTTGACAGGTCAGCATAATTGCACGCGTGCGAGGTAGCCGATGCATCGTTCTACGATGAGCTCACCCGCCGTTGAGCGCGATCGTTCTACGATGAGCTCATCCGATGGCGAGCACGGACTTTAGATAGCATAGATGCAAGCTAAGCAATGAGTTCATCCGCCGCGTGAGCTCACCGCACGAGTTCGCGAATTATGCTGATAACTGTCAAAATATTTTGCGCAGCAACCCGCAAGGAAGAAACCGTATTCTCGGCCTCTCCTCTTCGTGCGGATATTCGTACCTGCTATAAGCGCACACACCGACGGACACGAGCATACGTGTGTCGTGACATCGGGCCGCTTGCTGGCACACACACACACACACACACACACACACACACACACACACACACACACACACACACACACGCGCGCGCGCGCGCGCGCGCACACACGCACACGCACACGCACACGCACACGCACACGCACACGCACACGCACACGCACACGCACACGCACACGCACACGCACACGCACACGCACACGCACACGCACACGCACACACACACACACACACACACACACACACACACACACACACACACACACACACACGCACACGCACGCACGCACGCACGCACGCACGCACGCAAGGGAGAAGCCGTATTCTCGGCCTCTCCTCTTTGTGCGGATATTCGTACCTGCTATACAGCGCACACACCGACGTGCACGAGTATCGGGCGGCTAGCCGGCCCACACACACGCGCGCCCTCGTAGCAGCCCGCAAGGGAGAAGCCGTACTCTCGGCCTCTCCTCTTTGTACGGATATTCGTACCCGCTGTAGAGCGCGCACACCGACGAGCACGAGCATACGTGTGTGTGTGGCACAGGGCCGCTTGCTACTGCACACACGCACGCGCGTCGCAAGCTTCTCTTAGGTATAAAAAAGCAGTGATTGGCCGAGGGATTATTGTTTTTCGATCCATAGTTTTTGTTAACGAATATCGAGCGTTTTTTGTTCACCCAATATCAATGCAATGAACGAGTAAAAAACCGATCGTCCGGTCATTCGTTCGTTCGTCCGTTAAACGGACGTAAGCTCGAACGCACGCGACGAACGATCAAGTACACGCAGTGAGTAAATGAAGGAACAAGCGATCGAACGTTCGAAGGATCGCACGATCGGAAGACCCAACGGACGAGCGCATCGACCGGTCCATCGTACGAATGAACGAGCGAATACCACAGTTCCATGTGGTGGTATCGATTTTCAGGAAAAACTCTCTATGTTCGTTGAAAAAACATCTATCAAAAAAAAATCTTCGCGCAATCCCAGCTGTTTGATATGTAAAAGAACTTTGCAGTCGTTCGTTGTTTCGATCGCTCGATGCGTTTGCTCGCTCGTTCGGTCTTTGGTTCGTTAACCCGTTGCGCCTGTACGATCGTTCGTTCGTTCGCTCGATGGTTCGTTCAATCGCTCGTTCGTCCATTCCCTCGCCGCGTTCACTCAATCGTTCGTTGTGCTCGTTCGATCGTTCGTGCCATTGTTTATTTCATATGCAACGGAAGCGTGCGTTCATTCGTTCGTTACCTTCGTTCGCTCGTTTTTGTGAAACGAAATAAAAAATCAAAATCGTTATTGAAACAAATCGAAACCGATGCCTCCGTTCGAAAGTTCGTTTAATCGGTTGTTCGTAGCGAAATAAAAAAATCGAAATCGGCATGAACAAAATCTTAATCAAAATCGCTGTTCTCTTTTGTTCATTAATTCCATCCGTTCGCTCGATCGTTTGTTCGCTGCGGTCGTTCCGACACGCAGCGAGTAAATGAAGGAACAAGCGATCTAACGTTCGAAGGATCGCACGATCGGAAGACCCAGCGAATGAGCGCATCGATAGGTCCATCGAACAAATGAATGAACGAATACCACAGTTCCATGTGGTGGTATCGATTTTCACGGAAAAACTCTCTATGTTCGTTGAAAAAACATCTATCGAAAAAATCGTCGCGCAATCCCTGCTGTTTGACATGTAAAAGAACTTTGCAGTCGTTGGGTGTTTCGATCGTTCGATGCGTTTGCTCACTCGTTCGGTCTTTTCGTTCGTTAACCCGTTGCGTCCGTACGATCGTTCGTTCAATCACTCATTCGTTCATTCCTTCGCCGCGTTTACTCGATCATTCGTATCGCTCGTTCGATCGTTCGTGTCATTGTTTATTTCATATGCAAAAGAAGCGTGTGTTCATTCGATCGTTACCTTCGTTCGCTCGTTTTTATGAAACGAAATAAAAAATCAAATTCGTCATGGAAACAAATCGAAACCGATGCTTCCGTTCGATCGTTCGTTCAATCGCTTGTGCATAGCGAAATCAAAAAATCGAAATTGGCATGAAAAAATCGTAATCCAAATCGCTGTTCTCTTTTGTTCATTAATTCCATCCGGTCGCTCGATCGTTTGTTCGCTGCGCTCGTTCCGCGTTGTGCCCGCTCGATCGTTCGTTCAATCGCTCGTTCGGTCATTTCTTCATTGCTCTTGTTCGACATTTTGTTTATTCACTCGTTGCGTGATTTCGACGTTTCATCACTGCATCTGTTTCGTTTGTTCTATCCTTCGGTGCGTTCGCTCGACCGTTCGTTCGTTTTACATTGAACTTCTCCGACAATGAACGCACGACGGAGACGTTGATGGAGATACTTTCAGGAATGTTCGCGAGTCAGCAAAAATGCAGCTACGCGAAATATCGGTTTCCACGCTCGGAGCAATAAATCTCGAGATTTTCAAAAAGGCTACTGTCTCCGAATGTGCTACATGTATGCGTGATAAAACACACACTTAGCGTAGCAGTCGCAATGGACAAGCCGTATTCTCGGCCTCTCCTCTTTGTGCGGATATTCGTACCCGGTATAGAGCGTGCACACCGACGAGCACGAGCATACGTGTGTGTGGCACCGGACCGCTTGCTCCTACATGCATGCGCCCGCGTAGCTGCCCGCAAGGGAGAAGCCGTATTCTCGGCCTCTCCTCTTTGTGCGGATATTCGTACGCGCTATAGAGCGCGCACACCGACGAGCACGAGCATACGTGCGTGTGCGGCACAGGGCCGTTTGTGACTGCACACACACACACGCGCGTCGCAAGCTTCTTTGAGATATAAAAAAGCAGTGATTGGCCGAAGGATTATTGTTTTTCGATCCATAGTTTTTGTTAACGAATATCGAGCGTTTTTTGTTCACCCAATATCAATGCAATGAACGAGTAAAAAACGGATCGTCCGGTCATTCGTTCGTTCGTCCGTTAAACGGACGTAAGATCGAATGCACGCAATGAACGAACAAGTACACGCAGTGAGTAAATGAAGGAACAAGCGATTGAACGTTCGAAGGATCGCACGATCGGAAGACCCAACGAACGAGCGCATCGACCGGTCCATCGTACGAATGAACGAGCGAATACCACAGTTCCATGTGGTGGTATCGATTTTCAGGGAAAAACTCTCTATGTTCGTTGAAAAAACATGTATGGAAAAAAAATCTTCGCGCAATCCCTGCTGTGTGATATGTAAAAGAACTTTGGAGTCGTTCGTTGTTTCGATCGTTCGATGCATAATGACACGAACGATCGATCGAGCGCAACGATCGATCGAGTGAACGAGGCGAAGGAATGAACGAACGAGTGATTGAACGAACCATCGAGCGAATGAACGAACGATCGAGTGAACGCGGCGAAGGAATGAACGAACGAGTGATTGAACGAACCATCGAGCGAATGAACGAGCGATCGAACGGACGCAACGGGTAAACGAAAGACCGAACGAGCGAGCAAACGCATCGAACGATCGAAACAACGAACGACTCCAAAGTTCTTTTACATATCACACAGCAGGGATTGCGCGAAGATTTTTTTTCGATACATGTTTTTTCAACGAACATAGAGAGTTTTTCCCTGAAAATCGATACCACCACATGGAACTGTGGTATTCGCTCGTTCATTCGTACGATGGACCGGTCGATGCGCTCGTTCGTTGGGTCTTCCGATCGTGCGATCCTTCGAACGTTCGATCGCTTGTTCCTTCATTTACTCACTGCGTGTACTTGTTCGTTCATTGCGTGCATTCGATCTTACGTCCGTTTAACGGACGAACGAACGAATGACCGGACGATCCGTTTTTTACTCGTTCATTGCATTGATATTGGGTGAACAAAAAACGCTCGATATTCGTTAACAAAAACTATGGATCGAAAAACAATAATCCTTCGGCCAATCACTGCTTTTTTATATCTCAAAGAAGCTTGCGACGCGCGTGTGTGTGTGTGCAGTCACAAACGGCCCTGTGCCGCACACGCACGTATGCTCGTGCTCGTCGGTGTGCGCGCTCTATAGCGGGTACGAATATCCGCACAAAGAGGAGAGGCCAAGAATACGGCTTCTCCCTTGCGGGCAGCTACGCGGGCGGATGCATGTAGGAGCAAGCGGTCCGGTGCCACACACACGTATGCTCGTGCTCGTCGGTGTGCACGCTCTATACCGGGTACGAATATCCGCACAAAGAGGAGAGGCCGAGAATACGGCTTGTCCATTGCGACTGCTACGCTAAGTGTGTGTTTTATCACGCATACATGTAGCACATTCGGAGACAGTAGCCTTTTTGAAAATCTCGAGATTTATTGCTCCGAGCGTGGAAACCGATATTTCGCGTAGCTGCATTTTTGCTGACTCGCGAACATTCCTGAAAGTATCTCCATCAACGTCTCCGTCGTGCGTTCATTGTCGGAGAAGTTCAATGTAAAACGAACGAACGGTCGAGCGAACGCACCGAAGGATAGAACAAACGTAACAGATGCAGTAATGAAACGTCGAAATCACGCAACGAGTGAATAAACAAAATGTCGAACAAGAGCAATGAAGAAATGACCGAACGAGCGATTGAACGAACGATCGAGCGGGCACAACGCGGAACGAGCGCAGCGAACAAACGATCGAGCGACCGGATGGAATTAATGAACAAAAGAGAACAGCGATTTGGATTACGATTTTTTCATGCCAATTTCGATTTTTTGATTTCGCTATGCACAAGCGATTGAACGAACGATCGAACGGAAGCATCGGTTTCGATTTGTTTCCATGACGAATTTGATTTTTTATTTCGTTTCATAAAAACGAGCGAACGAAGGTAACGATCGAATGAACACACGCTTCTTTTGCATATGAAATAAACAATGACACGAACGATCGAACGAGCGATACGAATGATCGAGTAAACGCGGCGAAGGAATGAACGAATGAGTGATTGAACGAACGATCGTACGGACGCAACGGGTTAACGAACGAAAAGACCGAACGAGTGAGCAAACGCATCGAACGATCGAAACACCCAACGACTGCAAAGTTCTTTTACATGTCAAACAGCAGGGATTGCGCGACGATTTTTTCGATAGATGTTTGTTCAACGAACATAGAGAGTTTTTCCGTGAAAATCGATACCACCACATGGAACTGTGGTATTCGTTCATTCATTTGTTCGATGGACCTGTCGATGCGCTCGTTCGCTGGGTCTTCCGATCGTGCGATCCTTCGAACGTTAGATCGCTTGTTCCTTCATTTACTCGCTGCGTGTCGGAACGACCGCAGCGAACAAACGATCGAGCGAACGGATGGAATTAATGAACAAAAGAGAACAGCGATTTTGATTAAGATTTTGTTCATGCCGATTTCGATTTTTTTATTTCGCTACGAACAACCGATTAAACGAACTTTCGAACGGAGGCATCGGTTTCGATTTGTTTCCATGACGATTTTGATTTTTTATTTCGTTTCACAAAAACGAGCGAACGAAGGTAACGAACGAATGAGCACACGCTTCCGTTGCATATGAAATAAACAATGGCACGAACGATCGAACGAGCGCAACGAACGATTGAGTGAACGCGGCGAGGGAATGGACGAACGAGCGATTGAACGAACCATCGAGCGAACGAACGAACGATCGTACAGGCGCAACGGGTTAACGAACCAAAGACCGAACGAGCGAGCAAACGCATCGAGCGATCGAAACAACGAACGACTGCAAAGGTCTTTTACATATCAAACAGCTGGGATTGCGCGAAGATTTTTTTTTGATAGATGTTTTTTCAACGAACATACAGAGTTTTTCCTGAAAATCGATACCACCACATGGAACTGTGGTATTCGCTCGTTCATTCGTACGATGGATCGGTCGATGCGCTCGTCCGTTGGGTCTTCCGATCGTGCGATCCTTCGAACGTTCGATCGCTTGTTCCTTCATTTACTCACTGCGTGTACTTGATCGTTCGTCGCGTGCGTTCGAGCTTACGTCCGTTTAACGGACGAACGAACGAATGACCGGACGATCGGTTTTTTACTCGTTCATTGCATTGATATTGGGTGAACAAAAAACGCTCGATATTCGTTAACAAAAACTATGGATCGAAAAACAATAATCCCTCGGCCAATCACTGCTTTTTTATACCTGAGAGAAGCTTGCGACGCGCGTGCATGTGTGCAGTAGCAAGCGGCCCTGTGCCACACACACACGTATGCTCGTGCTCGTCGGTGTGCGCGCTCTACAGCGGGTACGAATATCCGTACAAAGAGGAGAGGCCGAGAGTACGGCTTCTCCCTTGCGGGCTGCTACGAGGGGTGTGTGTGGGCCGGCTAGCCGCCCGATGCTCGTGCACGTCGGTGTGTGCGCTGTATAGCAGGTACGAATATCCGCACAAAGAGGAGAGGCCGAGAATACGGCAGCTCCCTTGCGTGCGTGCGTGCGTGCGTGCGTGCGTGCGTGCGTGCGTGCGTGCGTGCGTGCGTGCGTGCGTGCGTGCGTGCGTGCGTGCGTGCGTGCGTGCGTGCGTGCGTGCGTGCGTGCGTGCGTGCGTGCGTGCGTGCGTGCGTGCGTGCGTGCGTGCGTGCGTGCGTGCGTGCGTGCGTGCGTGCGTGCGTGCGTGCGTGCGTGCGTGCGTGCGTGCGTGCGTGCGTGCGTGCGTGCGTGCGTGCGTGCGTGCGTGCGTGCGTGCGTGCGTGCGTGCGTGCGTGCGTGCGTGCGTGCGTGCGTGCGTGCGTGCGTGCGTGCGTGCGTGCGTGCGTGCGTGCGTGCGTGCGTGCGTGCGTGCGTGCGTGCGTGCGTGCGTGCGTGCGTGCGTGCGTGCGTGCGTGTGCGTGCGTGCGTGCGTGTGTGTGTGTGTGTGTGTGTGTGTGTGTGTGTGTGTGTGTGTGTGTGTGTGTGTGTGTGTGTGTGTGTGTGCCAGCAAGCGGCCCGATGTCACGACACACGTATGCTCGTGTCCGTCGGTGTGTGCGCTTATAGCAGGTACGAATATCCGCACGAAGAGGAGAGGCCGAGAATACGGTTTCTTCCTTGCGGGTTGCTGCGCAAAATATTTTGACAGTTATCAGCATAATTCGCGAACTCGTGCGGTGAGCTCACCCGGCGGATGAACTCATTGCTTAGCTTGCATCTATGCTATCTAAAGTCCGTGCTCGCCATCGGATGAGCTCATCGTAGAACGATCGCGCTCAACGGCGGGTGAGCTCATCGTAGAACGATCGCGCTCAACGGCGGGTGAGCTCATCGTAGAACGATGCATCGGCTACCTCGCACGCGTGCAATTGTGCTGACCTGTCAAAATCTGCAAAAGATTCCCTTAATACGACGGGCGGCTTCAGTTGCTCTTCAAACTCCGTCGCGTGCGTCTCGTGTTCTTCTTTTACACCAGTTCGCCAAAAATGTATCCCGAGTGCCTCGAGCTCCCTCTGGCGCCGTTCGCGTGCCGCGTTTCCCGCGGAGGAGAGGCCGAGAATACGGTTTCTCCCTTGCGGGTTGCTGCGCAATAGATTTTGACAGTTATCAGCATAATTCGCGAACTCGTGCGGTGAGCTCACTGGCGGATGAACTCACTGCTTAGCTTGCATCTATGCTATCTAAACTCCGTGCTCGCCATCGGATGAGCTCATCATAGAACGATCGCGCTCAACGGCGGGTGAGCTCATCGTAGAACGATGCATCGGCTACCTCGCACGCGTGCAATTATGCTGACCTGTCAAAATCTGCAAAAGATGCTCTTCATACGACGGGCAGCTTCAGTTGCTCTTCAGACTCCATCGCGTGCGTCTCGTCTTCTTTTTTTACACCAGTTCGCCAAAAATGTATCCCGAGTGCCTCGAGCTCCCTGTGGCGCCGTTCGCGTGCCGTGTTTGCCGCGTCGACGGTTTGGCCGTATCTATAGACGTACAGTGGCGACGGGCGAAACGCACGAGTGGTTGCGTGAAGCCCTGTACGCATTTTACGTGCAGCGTCGGGCAGCGGGAACATAGTGTCGTGCGACTCCGAGGGATACAGTGAAGTGTTTTTCGTGCATGATGGGGTACAGCGGGTACGTAGACGCGGACTCGCTGTATACCCCAGCGCCCTTTTGCGCGTTTGTTGCGGGTCTCGTGGTTCAGTGCACGGTTTCGGGGATCGCGCATCTTGAAACCATCCCCTTCGTCTCGGACCTGCTCGCGGACCTCGTAGAGAACCGCGTCGTCGTGGCTGTGGCCGAAAGCGCCACCCCCCTCCCCCGTGTACGCATGTACAACGAGGTCGACGTCGCGACGGTACTCATCGCGGCGTTGAGCGATGGGCCCGAACCCGTCGCTTTTTACGACGCGGGGTGGCCCGACGACGGGTTCGACGACTCGTTCGAGCCGGAGGGGCGGGAGAACGAGCCGTGACACTCGTGCTCGTGTGGGCGTGTGTGTGTGTGTGTGCGTGTGTGTGTGTGTGTGTGTGTGTGTGTGTGTGTGTGTGCGTACCCTCGGAGTTCACCGTCACAAGAAGCAGCAACGGTGAGCAAAACAAACTAAAAATGAATTTTCAGAAAGCAGAAAAAAAATGGGGCCACTATGGCGAAACCCCCACTCCGGCCTTTCCCCCCTCCGCACCCCTGTGGGGCGCGGGGGAGGGGATAAGCACGGTCATCCCCACTCCATCCCCACCACCTCGGCTGCCGAGGAGTGGGGGTAGGAGTGGGGATGAGGAGTGGGGGTCGCCATAGTGGCCCCCATACTACTAACGTGTATACCACCACCACCAAAAAGAACATTGTTCCAATACGCGTGACTCAAGAGAAGAAAGATAAGCACATTAATTTGCTGTACATGCAAGATACTGAGGACAACAATGTGGGACATTTCGTATGGATCAAGAACCTGTCGAGACTCGTGAGGGCACAACTGAGCAAAATGGAGCATAAAAAATATATATGCGATCGGTATGTAAATTTAACATTATTAGTACAAAATTATATATCTACTAAAGGAGAAATATGAAGTAAAAAATCTTGTTTGCTTTGCAGGTGCTTGCACCACTTCGGTTCCGGGGAAAAATTGCAATCACATGAGGTCGATTGTGGAGCAATAAACGACTCCGCGATCCGACTACCGAATGACACCAACAAGTGGCTCCAATTCACCAACGTTAGCCGGAAAGAGCGACATCCCTTCATTGTGTATGCCGATTTGGAGTGTGTTTCAGCAAAGACTGATGAGAAGAACCAAGCAAAAGATATGTATCAACATCATGAAGTGTTTAGTATCGCACACGTAGTATCCTATATACTACGTGTGCGTATAATCAAACGTGCGTATGATCAAACACTATCTTCATATCACTCACGTCGCAGTGCAGATTGTGTTTCGTGGTTTGTCGAAGAACTGAAAAATCTAGCATTGCGCATAAAAGAAATTTTCTGCGACAACGTCCCATTGATTTATCTGACACCGAGCGAGTGGGCAAATTTTCGCAAAGCGACCCAATGCCATATATGCAGGAAACCATTCGCGGAAGACGATATACGCGTTCGAGACGATTGCCATCTGACTGGACGCTATAGAGGCCCTGCCCATTCTAATTGCAATTTAAACTACAAACAGTCATTCTTCATTCCCATAGTTTTTCACAATTTATCCGGTTATGATACGCATATTATAATCAAGGAAGTAGCCACAGCGTTCGAAGGAAAAACCGATGTGCTTCCAATCACAAAGGAGAAATACATCTCCTTCACCAAGCATGTTGAAATTACAGACGATTCAAAACACAAGAACCAATTGCGCTTTATCGACTCATACAAATTCCTCAACACCAGTCTCGACAAATTAGCCTCATTTTTGACCGAGGATAAACTCAAAATTTTACGCTTGCAATTCCCAACGCTATCGACGGACAATGTCAATTTGCTGACGCGAAAAGGTCTTCCCTTATGAGTATATTGATGACGTGACCAAGCTAGACGACACTTGCCTACCATCACTGGACGCATTTTATAGTTCCTTGACAGATGCTACAGCATCTGAGAGTGAGTATGCACATGCTGAGAAAGTTTGGGAGCGGTTCTCCATTCGAACGCTGGGTGACTATAGCGATTCATACTTGAAGACAGATGTCTTGTTATTAGCTGATATTTTCGAAAACTTTCGAAATACGTGCACCGAGAGCTATGGCCTAGATCCCGCGTATTGCTACACATTGCCGGGGTATACCTGGGATGCAATGCTAAAACACTCGAATGTCAACTTTGAATTACTAACCGACATCGACATGGTTTTATTCGTTGAGCGGGGTATACACGGTGGTCTCAGTCAATGCTCAAACCGATATGCACATGCTAATAATAAGTACATGGAGTCGTTTGATCCATCGAAAGCATCGTCATACTTGATGTATTTTGACGTCAATAATCTGTATGGATGGGCAATGTGTCAAGCTTTGCCATACGCAGATTTTCGATGGGTCAACGACGTGTCCAAGTTTGATCCATCTTCCATCGCGCTAGATTCACCGACAGGCTACATCCTTGATGTCGACTTGGAATATCCACAATCTCTACATGATGCGCACAAAGACCTACCGGTTTGTCCAATACATGAAAAACCGCCGGGTAAACAGGGGGAAAAGCTGTTAGCAACCGTCTGTGATAAAAAACGCTACATCATTCACTATCGAAATTTACAGCAGTGCTTACGTCATGGACTTTGCCTTACGAAAATCCATAGGGTATTACAATTCACACAATCCCCATGGCTACGTTCATATATCGAGTTAAATACGCAATTTCGAACGCTAGCCAAAAACGATTTCGAAAAGAATTTATTCAAATTAATGAACAATGCGGTGTTTGACAAAACGATGGAGATTGTGCGCAACCATGTAGATATAAAGCTTTTGACGAAATGGGAGGGCAGATATGGTGCAGAGGCAATGATTGCGAAGCCAAACTTTCACAGCCGAAGTTTTTTTTCGGAAAACCTTATTGCTGTAGAATTGCGCAATCTCGAGGAGAAATTCAACAAGCCGATATATGTGGGTATGTGCATACTCGACATATCCAAAATATGCTTGTATGGATTTCATCACGAGTATATGGTACCTCTGTATCGGGATAAGTGTAAAATCATGCATACCGATACGGATAGTCTCATATATAACATTGAGAGCGATGATATGTACATGGACATGAAGCGCGACATTGTAAAATTCGATACGAGCGATTATCCGGTGGACAATAGGTATGGTATACCGCTTGTCAACAAGAAGATACCCGGTCTCATGAAAGACGAATGCAATGGTGCAATTATGACCGAGTTCATTGGACTTCGATCGAAAATGTATGCGACCCGTGTTGAGAGTAAGAAGGACACTAAAAAAGTCAAAGGTGTCATGAGCAGTGTTGTGGCTAGGACAATCACGTTTGACGATTATGCCCGATGCTTGAAGTAAGACATTGAAATGATGCGTAGTCAAACGTGTATTCGATCGAAGTTGCACAAGGTCTACACCATTCGTGAGACGAAAATCGCTCTCAGTCCTCATGATGATAAGCGGTATATCATACCTGGGACCTCTGAGACCCTACCATGGGGGCATTATAGCATACCGTTGTAACAAACTATCATGCATATAAACTCGATGTAAAATTCTGTACATTTTTGTAAATATTTGATGTATAAAACTCGTGAAAATTGTGTATGTTTTTGTAAATATTAACTTGATGTAAAACTTGTTTGTTGTAAATATTTGATTTTGTAAAAATGCACTTTTGTAAGTAAAGGAAACGGCTTTTGTAATCAATGTGTACCCATTATTTGCCGCATACACTGTTCGAGAGTGGGGGGGAAGAAGGGTTTGGAGGGAGAGAAAACGCCTGCTGTGGCGCACCATGTTGCCGGGTAGAAAAGAGTCATAAAAGTTTAAATGTTTTTGGCCTCTTTTATTGACGACTATAAATCAGATTCACTTATCCAACTATCGTGGGCATTGTCGAAACCCAGCCATTTTACAAACATTCGATGACCGCGCTCCTTTAAAATTTTTTCTATGAGATAGATATCGGGGTACTTGACACGGAGAAGCTCTTGTTCGTGGAAACTACCGGCGATGGGTTCATCTTTATGGTCCTTCAAACGATACGTCACTGGATGCGTTTTCTTCACACGAGATACCGTAAATATTTCCGTTGTCCAATTTGGCGTGTAACCCTTTTCGAAAACACTGTTAAATTTGCTGATTCTCACTTCATCGCCAATGGTGAATTTCGGTGATGTTTTTATTGGCGGCTGAGTCTTATTGAAAACTTGCCGCAATATTTCCTTCTCATTCTCCGCGTTGACATTTCTCGGTTTCATCTTAATGGTACGGTGTATGGAATCATTATATTCAGCTACTAGATTATCAAGAATATCGATCCACTTATAATTACCACGAACACTAAATTGCATCCACATCTTATTTTTCAATGTACGATTGAAACGCTCGCAAATGGATGCCTTCAAGTTGCTATATGTTGAATACATGTGAATATTGTACTTTTTCATTAGGGATTTAACGTGACAAATTGTAACATTCTTTTCCCTCGTCGACGTGCAAGTGCTGTGGTATGCGTCCCTTAACGAGTATCGACTTCATTGCGGCTGCTGCATCTTTACCACACTTACTCAGCATTGGTACGGCCCAGGCGAATTTTGAGAAAGTATCGATGACGGTGAGGACGAATTTATGTTTGGTGTTTGGATGTGCGTACAATGACATATCGACGAGACCAGCTTGCCAAGTCTCATCCAAGCCACGGATGTCCACATGTCGACGCGGATAGTTTCGTCGAGCAGGCTTATGTAGCTCCAGCACGAGAGCGCTCTTTTTCTCGATCATTTTCTAGTCCACTCAGTCGCGCATCCAGTGCAGCAATGGTCCGTGAATTACGAATCACCAAATCTTGTAGATTTTTGACATTGGCCTCGAGTGTCTTTGCAACATCTCTTATCGTAGCTTCAAGTCCATTAACCAGCAACTGATTACTCTCGTTTATTTCTTTGCGAATGTTCTTAATGATAGTTCGGGATCTTTTGTGTAAAGAATTAAGAGTGATGGCGTCGTCTTCCACTTCCGGATTGGCAATGTTACACAATCGTTTCTGCCCCACGTCATAATGACCATCTGCGGTAGTTTTAAACCCAATCCCAGGTCGGCCTGGAGGACCTTGCTTACTGAGGAGTATACTCTGACGCAATTGGCGTCCAAACACATCGACACTCATGATGAGAATGCATTAATTTTCCGACGCCGAGTTAA
The DNA here is from genome assembly GCA_951751655.1 of Ophion costatus. Lineage (NCBI taxonomy): Eukaryota > Metazoa > Arthropoda > Insecta > Hymenoptera > Ichneumonidae > Ophion > Ophion costatus. The sequence goes on along the minus strand of OX632366.1, from coordinate 2,966,017 downwards.
TAAATTATTTCAGCTTCACGCAATTCCTCGATAATTGATATAATTTCATTCGCATGGGCCGAATTTCCGGCTGCTTGTGACTCCAGAAGTAGACGAAGACGGTCTACCAGCTCATTGGGATTGTCCCAATATTCATAGTCCTATTGGGCGATTTTTCTAGCCAGCTTATACGTTGGCATACCCTTTCCCACGTAGTGATCGGCTATATTTGCAATATAAGTGTTGAATTTGTGACAGGTATTACGTCGTATAGCCGCACTAGGCTTATAAATTATTTTGTGAGCATTCGTCGCAATGACAATTTTTTCATAGTTTTTCAAATCGTCTGGTGTGAGAGTTTCGATATTGGGCACTTTTTTAAACAGCAGCTCAGTTAATCCAACAGTTTTCGCATAATTCCCATCTCCCACACGAATATGTTGAGAGTCGAAATTTATCGGAGAATCACTAATCATTAATCGGTTGTATGAGGGATTCCGCACACCATATGATACGTCCAGGCTTGCTTTTCTATTTGTTCGTAACAGCAGGAGATATTCGGTGATTAAGTCATCGACAATTTGTGACTCATCATCATCATCCTCATATATCAATTTGAAAGAATCTTGTGTTTCACTCTTGAAGGAATCGTGTGTCTCGTTCTTCAATTCATGTTTCACACTATTTATCGCATCTCCTTCTTTATTGTCAGCTTTTTCATCCTTGATTTCCTCCTTCGCCGGCTCACAGTTTTTGTATGACACCAATTTCTCCAACGGTCTGACTACAGGCTTAAAGACATCTCGCATTCTCTGCTCATCACTCTCTTTGCCAATTTTCATCATTCGATGCTTTCGTCTGATTACATCGCTCGCCTTGGCAATTTCACGCAATACATTTTTTTTTCTCTCGACAGCTGTTCGCTCTACATGTTGTCACTGTCGATGCGTGCACAATACTGCCTCTTGAACCACCAGCGACTAGTCATTTATCAATGGTGAGAAAATCATCAAAACCTTGTCTATATCGACCCTCGTTCATATTGCTACCTTTGTCGATCGTGATAAATGCAAACTTGTCGGAATTCCACCATTTCATGCACATGTTTTTGAAGCATGTATAAGTCATATCCGTATTAACGTGATCGTTGTACACATGTTTGAGATTCATATCATCCTGCTTGAAAAGCACCACGAAATTTGCATTATCTCTCACGAGATGTTTGGGGATACGGGTGTACGTCTGACAAAGATAAAAACTGTCTACAATCTCGTGTCTTCCCATGGAAAAGAATGCTCTAACATTATCCTGCTTTTCGCACGCAATATCATCAAAGATGAATATAGAGTGGGACCGTGCATCACTTGGTGCAATCACTTGTTCACGCTCATTGAATGGATTGTATGTAACTCCATGCACAGGTTCAAGTAATTGTTCGAGCAACTTGTACTTTGGTTGCTTCAGTGACTTGGAATACAAATAAATGTTCTCAAATCTCAAGCCATTGGGATGGATGATGAGAGTGAGCAAAGCATTGGATTTAACACAATTTGATGGACCACAAAACACCGCACGTAGACTATCCGGCAATAACTGTCCATGACGCTTTCGTCTCTTCTCCCGGCCATCTTCGACAAATTCATCGAAATTTATCACGGGAAGGCTACCTCCATGAGTTTGCTCCTTGGATGCCATCTCGCACAGGACTAACGGAAAAATCATATAAATAGCATTTTTATAAGGATTCGGGGTCAGTCGAGTATTGTCTTTAGACATGATCGTGCATAGCGGCAAAGGTGTCGTCAATCGCCTAATCAACAAACTACCCGTTGAATTGCATCTGCCTGGTTATCAATATTGCGGACCAGGCACAAAGTTGGCCAAGCGTCTTGCTCGTGGTGATCCGGGCATTAATCCATTGGATGCAGCTTGCAAACAACACGATATTGCATCTTCGAAAAATCCGGATAACCTTGAAGGGAGACACTTGGCGGATAAAGTGTTGGCTGAACAGGCTTGGCAACGTGGTAGTGCGCGAGACGCTAGTATCGGTGAAAAAGCCAGTGCTTGGGGTGTGGCAAATATTATGAAGGCAAAGAGAAAATTTGGTATGGGGATAAAGGCCCGCAAGGGTGGCGTTTGTTTGAAAAAAATAATTGGCGTTGCGAAGAAGACAATGATTCAAAGTGATGATCCACATAAGATTATTAAATCAGCTCTAAAGGGTGCTCGTGTAGCTGTAAAGATGCAAGGTGGTAAAGTACACACACCTCGAGTTCTACCTGTACCCCATAAAATTGGTGGTTTATTACCGTTCCGCGTGCCCATTTTTGCGGGTCTTAGCGCTGCGGGTGCTTTGTCAGGTGGTGCGGCGAGCATAGCTAAAGCGGTAAATGCTGCTCAAGCAGCTAAACGTGAATTGGATGCAAGTAAGCGCCATAATCGAACAATTGAAGCGATCGCATTGGGTAAGGGCTTACATCTGAAACCATATAAGCAGGGATTGGGTCTTCATATTAAGCCAAAAAACTAGAAGTTACGCTACCTCACCGACCTCTCACCGACATCGATCTTCTCAAATATGCGAAAATCCTAAAAATTCCACATTTTCGTGCAGCTTATATGCGCGATCCACTGGCAGCGAGCGGGCCCCTCAAATTTGAATCAGCAATCGTAAATTTGGATGAAAATGTCGATGCTGGAACACACTGGGTCGCTTACAAAAAGACTGGATGGAAAGTCTTTGTATAATACTTTGATAGTTTCGGCAACCTTCCACCACCATCCGAACTCATCAGATATTTTCGTGTTGGTAGCGTAAATTATAATTATACTGGATATCAGGAACATGATACGATTGAATGTGGACATTTGTGTCTCAAATTTCTTAGCCAACAATTACAGCACAAAGATAAATATACACTATATATAGGGGGGAAATGACGTGGAGAATTCAGTTGTTAATTTACCAGCATCGTGGATGAAAGTTTAACATTGACCATATCTGGCTCATCATCCATACTCGAGGTGCAATACTTTCCCCCCATCGAACTCTCGCCTCACAAAAATTATACTCTCGGTCTCGTGGAATTGTTGACTTTCAACTCTATTCCCAATATCGACGATGGTCACGATAAACTTTACGTGGGAGAAGAGGTGTTGACGATACCTACGGGTAGTTATGAAATAGAGGATATCGAGACGTTTGTACAAGCAGAGCTCTCGCGTAAAAACATCAGCATCCGCATTAAACCCAATAATAATGCGCTACGCAGTGAGATCGAGTGTGATCATGATGTAAATTTTGAGCTGACAGATTCTATTGGACATCTACTAGGCTTCACCGCACGCAATTTGGAAGCCAATAAAAGACATGAATCTGACTTTCCTGTAGCCATTCTCAAAGTGAATGCCCTACGCGTTAAGTGCAACATTACCGCTGGTGTCTATATTAACGGACAAAAAGTACACACAATTCATGAATTCTTGCCATCTGTGCCACCGGGCTATAAGATCATTGAAGTTCTCTCGCATGTAATTTATCTGCCGATCACAAGTCGAACGATTGATACGATACTGCTTCACATAGTGGATCAGGACGGTGATTTGGTAAATTTCCGCGGTGAAGTAATCACCATACGCCTGCATATAAAGTCGTGATGGGTATAGTTTTCAATAGATCTTCTAATAACAATAAACAACCATGGATAAAAACGATCAGTCGTCGGCCAGCGCCCAAAGTGCTAACACCTCAAAACGTGCAACTCCTGAAGAGTTTGGGTCTCAATGTGCGTGGCGAATGCGTGTAAAAAATTATTTAGTCTGTGCTCTGTGCATCTGCTGCGTGAAATGGAAGAAGAAATCGTAAACATTCAGACACCCGTGGTCTTTGATGAATCCATCATCCATTGCGAGATCCACGCTCATCAGCCATATGCATCTTCAACCTTCAATAACAGCGATGAAATCCGTATTGCCATCCAACATCAAGACCTCTCCATCCTGCCAAGCAAGAGTTCCCTACTCATATGTGGGAAATTATCCAAGCTTGATGGGATGCCAACCGCTGCTACAAGTCTCGTTAACAATGCCATTTGTCATTTGTTTGAGGAAGTGCGATATGAATTGAATGCCATAGAAATCGATCGTAATAAGAATGTTGGCATTACGAGTGTAATTAAGGGATATTCGTCTCTTTCTCCGGCCAAGAGCTCGATGCTCGAGAACACTGGATGGCTCGATGTCGAGTAGACAGAGCAGATTGTAGATGTATCGGGAAACTTTGATGTGTGTATACCGCTCAGCATGCTCCTCGGCTTTGCCGAAGATTATCGTACAATTGTCGTAAATGCCAAGCACGAGTTGATTCTCACAAGATCAAAGACCGATGATAATGCCATTATACAAACCGCCGCCGAAGACTACAAACTCGTATTGCAGAAAATAGAATGGCTCGTACCGTACGTAACAGTCTCGGATCAGCGAAAAATTCAGCTGTTAAGGAAGCTTTCCAGTGTGACAGCCCGAAAAATCGCTGTTTTTCGCGATTTTTTTTTTAAAGAAAAAATAATCTAATCGGTCTGGTTTTTTTTTGTATATTAATTGGGTATTGAAGAATACAAAACAATTTTTTAACGATCGATTTATTTATTAATTAATATCTATAAAAATGATGAAACAATTGTTGCAGAAAATGCACTTGGATGTGGTGTCCACGTTGGGGGTCACAATTTTGATCTGAAACAAAAAACACAAAAAGATTATTGATGGGTATATAATTGGCTTTCGTGCTATGGAGGCTTTCTTTTTTTTTTTTTTCTTGCAAAAATGGCGCCGGTTTGAACAAAAAGTATCGATTTTAGCATTTTTTTTGGCAGTTTTTTTTACAAAAAAATAGGAAGATGTCAAAAAAAAAAAAGCTTCCATAGCACGATAAACAATGACGTTAAGAATATTGTGTAAAAAATTCAACTCGATAGCTTTAAAACTCTGCCCTCCATGTTGGACACCGTTTTGAAAAATGCTGTTTCGAGAAAAACGCGTTCAAAGTTTCGCTGTAGCTGTAGCGCTCCGTTGCCTTCTTCCAAGAAATGCTGTACAGTAACCGAAATAATCTGAATTTCGGCATGAAAATTTCAGGGAATATTCGGAAGAGTGTATACTATTCGATAAAGCAAAAAAAAAAAAAAAATCGATTTTTTGAAAATTTCACACTGGAAAGCTCCCTTAATGTTTCTCGCCAAAGATGCACCAATCTCCATGAGTTTCCGAACATGGGGAATGTATGAATATCCATTGCTGCCTGCCACCTCTAAGCACCTGTGGTCTGTGAAAACTTCGAATCAACTGGAGAAGCCACGTCATGTCATACTCGCGCTGCAGACGGGACGGACAAATAAGAAATAACAAAATGCGAGCCACT